>OMKY01219374.1:0-17559 GCA_900302395.1 Bregmaceros cantori | reverse complement strand
CAAGTACTGTACTTAAGTAAAATGTTCAAGTATCTGTACTTTTAGAAGTACTTTTTTCTGCGATTACTTTTTACTTGTAGTGAGTACATTTTTAACAAAAATATCTGTACTTCTACTCCTTACTTTTACCAAAACAGGCTCGTTACTTTTTTTTTGCAGCGACGGGGTAGGATAACGTCTATAATATTAGCCAGTAGGGGGCGCTGATGTACCGAGTACAGTCCCAGTTAATACGTGGATTTCATTTAGTCCCGAGATATAAGATAAATTAGGCTAGTTGTTAATTTATTCGAGCAATAACATTGACAAACTAACATTGAAAAAATGCCTTTTACATACAATTTTATTTGTAGTACATTGTACTTATACTTTCAAAAATACTTTTGAGTACATTTTAGAGCATGTACTTTTTACTTTCAAAAATACCTTTTGAGTACATTTCTGAGCCTGTACTTTTTACTTTACTTAAGTAGCTATTTGGATCAGTACTTTGTAGTCTTTTTTTACAAATGTATTTTACTCTTACTCAAGTAAGAAATCTCGGTACTTTTGCCATCTCTGCTTATGCCGGAGATGGGAATTGATTTCACGGGAACTGCGTGCGCTGTGAGTCTAAGCAGTTACAAGAGTGTATGGGGCTGGATGAAGCGGTCTAACCAACTGTGCCACAGATCCAGCCCTATATGCGGTCCTCCTGCTTGATCTCCTGATGCATGTGCACGCGACAGAGATAATGTATGTGTACTAGGGTTGCTACTAACGATTTTTCTAATTTTTACTGACTATTAATCGATTAATCAGCTCATTTTTCAATTAAAATCGGATTGATTATTTGCATGAATTATTATTTAAAGTTTGCAATATTAATCCTGTAAACTTTTTTTCTGTTTCGCTATCTCCACTCATCGCTACAATTTCCATTTTTCAGTATTAGCCTAGATTCTAACTTCGTACTTGTTGTCTTCATTGTATTATGGCCATGACACTGGGAATGGAGCCCGGCATTGGGAACAACAAATAGTAAACATGTTTAAGTGGTAGTTGGGCCAAACAAGGAAACGATTAATCACTGGCGATTAATCGATTATCAACTTAGTTGGCGATTATTTCAACAATCGATTATCATCGATTAATCGGTTGCAGCTCTAATGTGTACGGCACCCTATTATTTCTACTGAGGTAACTGCCTGCACTGTTTTCATTCATTTTACTAGCAGGGCTAGTTTAGGTAACCAACCTTCTAGTTAGACACACCGAGATCAGCCCATCCCACACAGCCCCACACACAAAAAAAAAAACGCTTTTGACGCAATTGGATCAACTCTTGTGTATACACACACACACACACACACACACACACACACACACACACACACACACACACACACTAAAGTTGTACTTCTGTTCACTTCTAGCCACTGCTTGGCACCAAATCACACCCTGCAAGGCATCTGTTCCAACTTCCAAACGCACCAGACACCTAATTACCAGCCTTGCTAACTGGCTTCAGTGATTGTGTGTGTAGTGATTACGGCCATGTGAAATAGCATTAAAGTTATACTTCTCGTTTCTTTTTAAACTACATTTAAAAAAAACTAGAAGCACTCAGAGATTGCAAACCTGTGGCGTAGTGGTACAAAAAAATAGTACTTTTAGTGCTAGCAGTATGTGTGGCAAGCCATTATCAATGCAAGTGCTCGTAGAGTAGTAGCCTTGCGAGCCAGAAACGAACGCATCGTCCATGCATCCCACATTGCTAGACGTTGCCTAGCATAATGTCTAGTGATGTGCGGCGCGTGGAGGATGCGTTGGTTCTGGCTCACCTGGCTAGTAGGAAGCTGACGGTGTTGGACCTAACCAATCACTCAGATTTTTACATGGAAACGTCCCATTGAGCACCCCGTGCACTAACCAGGTAAGGAACTTTCCATCCATCTATCTGTAGGCGTTGATGATGTAGGTGTGGAGTCACTACGGAGAACGGGGATCGTTCACCCGTTAATAATAATGAAGTTTGACTATTATGTTACTTGTAGGCTACAGAACTGCACCAAATTGTAAGCACTTCTTTCTTTCGTCATTTCCAACAACTCTGCAAAATTTCATCCAGATCCGTGCTCAACCTTTTCAGTTTTGCAGGGGACAAACCAACACAACCTCTCTCTCTTGGCGAGGACTATGATCCACGACTTGCCGAGAGAGAGAGCAGCTGCCCTCGCGGAGGGAGGGAGGGAGCAGCGTTGATGGTCCGCTCTCTGACCAGCCGAAACAAAGAATGCCTGTCTCTTGAATATTTTTATGTAACTCAGCGCAAACGGTCAGAAGTAATTCTTTTTACTACAGTACATTCAAACAAGGCAACTGAAAATTATTTTTCATATAAAACTTGAGTTAAAAAATCGAGTGGAGAAGCCTGATTACCGAAACATTAGAGTATAAATCTAGGGTGCCGACTCTAGTGTCCGAAATCGCGCTTGTTGCTGTTGGGCGGACTATATAGTGAGTGCAGTATGTAGGTGAAACATGATGAAGATTTATTAAATATTTTCCACGCAGGTCTCTCGCTGTGGAATGATCTACATGGAGCCACACATGATGGGATGGGAGCCGCTGCTGGTGTCCTGGCAGAACACACTGCCCCCTAGCCTCAAACCGGAACACCACACCCTGCTGGCTGCCATGTTTCACAGGGTGCTACCGTCTTGCCTGGAGCTCATACGCAAGAACACCAAGGTGCGGCCTTGTGCTGTGCTGTTTCTATGAGCAGGGGCGGTGCTAGCATAAATGATTCCCTGGGCGAACCTCTTCCATGGGGGCTAATGTGATTTAAAACTAAAAAAAACAAAAAAAAACCCTTTGAAATACATGAAGTTATACTCGTGCAAAATTAATTCCCCATTGGATTGCTTTGCATCCGTTGCACCCCATACATTAGGGGTGCAACGGATCGCTGTTGATCCGTGATCCGTTTGGATCATCTGTGGGCGTGTGGACCACGGAACACGATAATAAAAAAGGCATGTGCAATACCGCTTTTTGTCCGCCAGATCCGTTGCTCCCCTAATATACATAGATACATAAATACTTACATCTACTGCTACTACGTATCGCCAGGCGACAGCACACTCATCTGCATAATTGTGTACAGGAGTTGTCCCCAACATCTAACGCCAACCTGGTGAATTCTCTGATGAACCTGATGGACTGCATGATGGACGAGTTCCGTGATCCGAGCGTCTTGAAGCACTTGGAGGAAGAAAATATGGTCTCCTGGTTACAGGTCAGGCTTTTTCTCATCAGAAATGAGGCATGGTGTTTCTGAAATGGCCAAAAGCCCCAAACCTTTGGGCACAAAGACTTAAAAACTCTTTATAAATCATTGGTTATTCGGATCAGCAATTTCAGATAACTACTTTAGTAGCTTACTCCGTTACCTTTTTCACAAGCTACTTTCTACTTCTACTCAAGTAAATTTGAGGTGGAAAAAATTACTTACTGAGATGTCAGCAGTTTGCTACTCATTACATAACTTGGCCTATAGCTACACCCGTTGGGAACATATGTTGGCGTCATATCTCTCTCTCTCCCTCTCGGGCACGCTCTCTCTCTCTGTCTTTCTCTCTCTCGGACGGTCTCTCTCTCTCTTGAGCGCTATCTCTCCCCGTCTCTCTCTGTCGGGCCCTCTCTCTCTTGGTCTCTCTCTCTCAGGCAGTCTCTCTCTCTCTCTCTCTCTCTCTCTCTCCCCCTTGGGCATTCTCGCGCCCTTGGTCTCTTTCTCTCTCTCTTGCTCTCTTTCATTTTTTTTTTTTTTTTTTTTTTACTGTAAGTTACTTAGTACTTTTGCTACTTAACTGTTTTTGAGTCTAGAGGTCCTGGTGCGCAAAGCGCGGTAGCGCCTTCCTGAGGGGAGGAGGGAGAAAAGGTGGTGTGCTGGGTGGGTCAAAACAATGACACAATCTGTCATCAGGGCATCTTCGTCTTCAGTCTGGTGTGGTCGGTCGGTGCCAGCTGTGATGACAACGGTCGGGCCGTGTTTGACGTGGTGGCCCGCGAAATCCTTGTCGGCCCCCTGAGTGAGGAGACCTGCAAGAAGCACCAAATCCTGGCCCGGGCCGGCCCGCCAGACATCCCGCTGAAAGTGCCGCTTCCCCCAGACGGCACCCTGTACCAGTGGCGCTGGGTCAAACAGGTCGGTGTTCAGTTGAGACCATTCAGTCATTCAATCTTACACAACACACTTGTTGCTTTCACAAGCATGCGAGTACTCTGGATTTCGATCCTAGCGCTCTTGAAGCTCAGGGTGGCGCCCTTCTCTTTTTAGCGGCTTGCAGGGTGGTATCTCTGGTCAGAAGATGATGTAGTTGCGCAACGATGTTGTCGTCCACGCAGGGTCATTGGGTCTGTTAAAACCAGGGTCGAAAAACGTGTAAAAAAAAAAGTGTCAATCAAATTGTGTTATCCAGTCACAGCTCAGTAGGTGGGACAAGTGGCGTGGAGGCGTGACAACGTCCACGGATTGCACGTGACTAGAGCGATCATTTGTTGTCCGTTCTTGCGATCTTAGCTGCAGAGATGGGACCAAGTCCCCCATGCAAGTCTCAAGTTTTCTTTGGTTTCTGAAGTCATCTCTCTCTCTCCCCTCTCTCTCTCTCTCTCTCTCTCTCTCTCTCTCTCTCTCTCTCTCTCTCTCTCTCTCTCTCTCTCTGGCGTGGTTATTTTTTTGATATGTTTTTGCCAGACCAGTTTTACATTTTTAAAATCAGATTCTACAGCTAAAATGACAGCACGGCAATGGTGACGTACAAGACTTGACTTAGCCTGTGACTTGAGAAAACTTGAGACTTGCACGGGGGACTTGGTCCCATCGCTGGTTTGGTGTCTCTCAACAGGGTCCTGGGAGATGGGAGAAGTGGACCGACGACCTCCTCCAGGCCCCGCCCATCCCCAGAGACGCCGAGTTCAGTGAGATCATCGTGCCCACGGAGAACACGGTGCGCTACACGGAGCTGATGTCCCTGCTGATCACACACCAGAAGCCCACCATCTTCATCGGACCCACGGGCACGGGCAAGAGTGTGTACATCATAGTGAGTCACGGGTCCGACTAGTGCACGGTGTACTGTAATTATATCCCTGAAACGCAGAGCACCGGGGATGTCATGGTTTCGTGTTAACCAGAGATGGGCAGTAACGCATTACATTTACTCCATTACAATTTTTTGTGTGTACTTTTTTGTTACTTTTGGAGTACTTTTTTCACAAGTGACTTTATAATTTTACTCAAGTAAATTTGAGGTGAAAACACAACTTTTTACTGAGATGTGAGCAATTCGCTTCTCGTTACATTAACTTGCCTTTAGCGACGCTCGTTGGGAACTGTTGGCACATAATTTGGCATCATATCTCTCTCTCCCTGTAGGGTGCTTTCTCTCACTCTCTCTCAGATGCTCTCTCTCTTGGTCTCTCTCTCGGGCACTCTCTCTCGCCTCCTCCGTCTCCCTCTTGGGCGCTCTCGCTCTCTCACACACAGTTTGAAAAGAGAATTTGTCCTAATTTTTTTTTTAACAAAGGTTACTCGGTACTTTCGCTACTCCATCTTGAATGTTTTGGCCTTCATTTCATGAACCTTTCCCTAGAGCATTAACACACCGAATCTGGGACACATCCAAGCCATCCGATGTTCCGCATTTCAGGGATATAATGATCGTTAGTTGCAGCCTAACAGCGGATTGCTGTCAGTTTAATTTTTTCAGCTCACTGAATAGTCTAGGGTGAATTGTCCTAATGTGGGCCACTGCCTAACGTGGGACACCTAATCTCCAATTTCTGTGGCTCCTTCTTAAACTAATGAAAGTCAGTAAAACTATGGTGAAATCAAACTATGGTAATGTGTCTAGCATTAATTTCAACTGTTAAATACTACATTTCACTGTTCCACCTTAGGCAACTAACTGTCCCACATTAGGAAACTGCAAAAAAGGGCCCACATTAGGGCAATCCACCCTACTGAATGCGGGGTCATTTTGGTTTGTGGGACCTGCCTCCTTTGATGTATTGTAATGTATTACAGCCATGATGTCTCCACCATGCCGAAATTCCTGCACTTCAAATGCATTAAAGTGAAATAAATTGGCCCGTCTCTTGTAAGAACCATAGAATTTATTAAAGTGAAAGTTTGCAGGAAAGTACAACTTCGGGAACAGAACTGTGCTTTTGGATGCGCGTCTGTATGTGAATGTATGTGTGTGTGGTTGTGTGCGGGCCGACGAGTTTCGGCGAATGGGGTGAGTCTAATTGTTTGGGGAATGTGGTTGTCTGGTGTAACTGTGGTTTCTGCCTTTCTTACTTTTAATAGTGTGAATTGCAGACGTCAAATGCCAAATGGTGATTTTAATGGGTCCTAAAAATCCATGGGCTGTTTGACGCCTCGACAACTTTTTTTGTGTTTCACTTTTAAATGTGCTCCGGAGGAAGTGGGTAGGTAACGGCGGCTCGGGCAGGACAGTAATGGCCTTCCTCCAACAAACGGGCGGAGGGAATGAGTACTAACGCCTCAAGCCCACGCCAGTAATGACGGTGTCTTCAGCCCCGGCGAGTCGGGGAGAAGTCTGTGGTGTCACAGCTGTCGATAGCCCCTCGCTTGTCAAGTTTGCATCTGAAGAAATTCTGTGGTAAAAAAAAATATGTGTGGTAATTTGAAATCCTGTGTAGTTTTTTGTCAGCTTTAAAACTTGGCAGTAAAGTGTTTTTTCAAAATATTGGATATTCCAAAAATGGGGGGCGGGTTGCAAACAGTTATAAACAGTTATTATTTACATACTCAGAAGTTGCTTGGAAACACAGGTTCCTGTTCGAACAGGTATGTGTTATAAACATATTTTTTGGGCGCAAGCACCATTTTTCATTTTCGTTGAAAGATGGGCGAGGCTAAAGTCCTAACAGGTTAAAGCCTCCGTCTAACAGGTGAGCTCTGTCTCGCCCGGAGCTCACCTGATTGCTAAGGTCTTGGGCGACGGACAAACTGACCAAACTACCTACGAGACCAAATGAAAGTGTCCGTTTCCGTTGTTAACAGAGGGTATAAATGGGTTTTTAGTGTGAGCGAAGAAGTGGGGAGAAGGGGGAGAGCGGAGAAGCAGACCTGCAGCATACTTATGCCGGAGAAGCGAATAAATCTCACGGCAGCTGTGAGACTAAGCCAGAGGCACAAGAGTGTATTGCGGGCTGAATAAAGCGGTGCGCCCGACTGCGCCACAGAGCCAGCACCTAACTCTTACCTTTACACTGATCTGATACGTTGTATGTAATCACCCCTTCAAACCTCTGCAGGACTTCCTGTTGAACAAGCTGTGCAAGGAGGTGTACAGCCCGCTCCTCATCAACTTCTCAGCTCAGACGACGGCCGCCCAGACCCAGGACCTCATCATGTCTAAGCTGGACAAGCGCCGCAAGGGCGTGTTCGGACCTCCGCTCGGCAAAAAGACGGTACGCGCCAGTCTAGGGAACAACGTTGAATAGAATAGTGCTGCCATCCAGGGCTCTGAACCGGTTCAAGGAACGAAAACGAAAACCGGAAACGAACAGAATTTTGCAGAATTTTACGAGGAGCGGAAACGGAAACAAAAAAAGATTTCTTCAACTGTTCCGGAACAGAAACGGAACATAATGAAATCCACAAAACCGGTTAAAAACGTTTTTTTTTCTGTTCTCTATATATTTTAACATATTCTATGTCTGGGAGACTATTTCCGTCCACTTTCACTGTCAGTCATCAAGCCCCATGCATCTGGGGCTCCATCTTGTGGACAAACGAGGAAGCAAATGTAATGGCGTTTTAAACACGGTTTTCACGCTCAACAATAGATAAAGTTACAGTACAATAAAGTTATTCAGATTGGTTGGCTATTTGAGCACAATTGATGTTGTCCGGTGTCACCAAAACCCAACTTTTACTTTCACAAAGCACAACTTTTACTTTAGGGAGCATGAATTTCCCACCTCTGATACTTGGCCAGGGGGGATCTATTGGTGGATAAATGTAGGTTGGTTGGAGGGATGGGGATGCAAAAACAATGCACTCCAATATTTCAAACTCTTTTGAAACAATCTACCGAAATATTTTTTGATGTTCATAAACGATTGTCATGGGTTTTTTTATTTTCACCCCGTCGCATGGAATTTGTGTATTTGAAATGAGCTGAAGGCAGCGTACCTTCTAAACAGCACCACAAGAGGGCTCCACGCAGCCATTTACTGAGCTTAAACGACCTCTCAAAGTTGTTTTAAAAGAAGGCCCGTAATATTGACATGGATCAATAAGTTAACTACATTAACGTCAGGGAAAACTGCCACCTAAGGAGGATTCATGTTCTTGCCTTAATGGTAATTTAGTATTCTGTCCAAACTTTCACTTTTGCTTTCTTCCTCGGCCTGTTTACAAACACGGACATTGTTCTGCAAGTGTCCTTGTGTTCTCTCTCTGTCTGTCTCTCACCCTCTTTCTCTCTCTGTCTCTCACCCTCTTTCTCTCTGTCTGTCTCTCACCCTCTTTCTCTCTCTGTCTCTCACCCTCTTCCTCTCTCTGTCTCTCACCCTCTTTCTCTCTCTGTCTCTCACCCTCTTTCTCATACACAAACGTGCCGCCCATTCTCCGACTCCCACCCACAAGGACGATATAATTGTAATGCAAGTCCCACCTCGTGAAGGAGCTGGGGAATAGAGGAACTCGGATCGACAATAGCTGAGCTCAGCCATGATCAAGCTTCGTTCTGACTCTATATATTGGGGCGTGTAGGCACATGCCGAGTCGCCAACGGTGGCGGACCAGAATGCACCGCGCGTGCATTCTTTCATTACATTATATATTTAACATTAATGGCGATTTCAAATAGCTGTATCTGTTCTGTATCTTTATCTATCTGCACTGAGCTACGCCGCTAGTTGATTAAAATGCACAAAATCACAAAATGGCATGAAGAAAATACAACATTTTCTGGGGGAGGATGTCTTCCCCCCCAGTGGTTGACATCACTGACATCATATCCAGAGATGGCAAGTAACAAAGTACAAATACTCAAGTACTGTACTTAAGTAAAATGTTCAAGTAACTGTACTTTTAGAAGTACTTTTTTCTGTGATTACTTTTTACTTGTAGTGAGTACATTTTTAACAAAAATATCTGTACTTCTACTCCTTACTTTTTTTGCATTGACAGGGTAGAATAACGTCTATAATATTAGTCAGTAGGGGGCGCTGATGTACCGAGTACAGTCCCAGTTAATAAGTGGATTTCATTTAGTCCCGAGATATAAGATACATTAGGCTAGTTGTTAGCTGCCGATTATTGAAATGATTAGTCGAGTTATCGGTTGGATATTAGATATATAGATTTTCTTCAGAAAAAAAAAATCCCAAAATATTCACAGCAAGCAACACCAGAAATCCATCTTGTCAACTTGAAATATTGTCAAATTAGGTCCTTCGTAAGCAGCAAATCATACCAACAATTATTCATGTCAATATGAATTCTGTCCATTTAATATATCATATTTTCAGAAACAATCTCTTATGCATGAAACAATAGAGGCCAGTTTCAACACAAACCGGCTGACAATAACGATAATTAGAGTCCTTGGTGTTTATTGATTATTAAATTGGTTGTCGATTAATTTTATAATCGATTAGTCAAAGATTAGTGGATGAATCGTTGCAGCCTCATCCTGAAAGTCTGTGTAATCCACTCCATTCTGTGTTCAGCTGCGTGAGATCGCCTACCGGGTGTTCCTGTACCCAAATGAGCCGATGTTGCACTGTTTGGAGGAGCTGCTGCAGTGCCGCTTCCAGCTCGCCAGACTGGTGGGATATCAGTCGTATGCACATCGGGCGCTCAAGGGAACGATGGCCAAGAGTCCAGGTAAATCACTAGTTACATAAGGTGCACCGATCCGATCCTCAGATGGGTGATCGGGGGCCGATCAGACTCTTTTCCAAAGATCGGTACTCGTGATTTTGTCCCGATCATGATTGGTAAATGAGTCGGGGAGCGCTCCGCTCTGGAGAGTGGATGAGGCTTGCCTCAGCGCACCTGTTGCCACGGTGATAGAGTGGCGTTCGGCGCTAGCCCCGTTGTTGGTACCAGATTGAGGTGCCAAAGCCTGGATTAAGCCGGGATTTGAGCTAAACTCCTTTGATGGAGGTACTTAAAGCGTTAAACAAAATATTTAGAATGTTATAAAACGTAGAGCTCTTCCTTTTTATATCATACACATTTTATCAATACTAGTCATAGAATCCATAAAGCATATTAAGTATGCTTTATATATGAACGAATTGTGTTGCGTTAGTGTTGCGTTATTTGGCTTTGTTCAGGTTTGTACTGTACGGCTGTGTGTTCTTTGATACAGAAGCAGTGATGGAATTCCTCCAGCTTCTGACAGACAAACTCTCTGACAGGTAAGGCTGTCAGTAAATGACAGTAACAGTAAATGACAGCACATCCAGTGGGTCGATGTACTTCTGTTTCACATCAAAGAAATAAGGTCAAAATACACAATACTTACTTGCTGCCAGTAGACTTATTAGCCTGGCGAGCCAGAACCAACGCAATATCCACACATCGCACATCGCTAGACGCTTGCATTGGGTCTGGGAAAATCAGGCTCATCGTCGGAACGGAATCAATCAACCAATCAGCGCGTGCGTGGGGGGAGTTTGTACAGGCCACACAAGACATGGGCGGAGTTTGTACGGGCTA
Source organism: Bregmaceros cantori (assembly GCA_900302395.1). Classification (NCBI taxonomy): domain Eukaryota; kingdom Metazoa; phylum Chordata; class Actinopteri; order Gadiformes; family Bregmacerotidae; genus Bregmaceros; species Bregmaceros cantori. The sequence continues at coordinate 6,806 of OMKY01219374.1, read as the reverse complement.
CGCAAGACATGGGCGGGTTGACGGCGGACTTTGTTTGTCGCGGCTCCACGCCGCTTGTCTCACCTTTGGTTCACACGTTTTTCGATCCTGGTTTTGCCAGAGCCAATGCAAGCGTCTAGCGTTGAGCGATGCATTGATGGTGCGTTGGTTCTGGCTCGCCTATAGTCTTATAGGGCCTTGAATGCGTAAATTGGACAACAAAACTGCAACACATTCCAAAACCACATCATGAGATGGATGACAAAACACAAACTCACAGATGGCATAGAAATAAAATAACAAAAGATAATAACGCCCCTGGGGAAGCAGCATGACCCATGTTTGTGCAGTGCTTGCTACAAGCGGAGTGAAACATGATGATGTATATGTCTGTGGGTCAGTGCACACTGCGTAGGTGTGTTTCGTTACCTTCTGTTATTGAAATGTAGCTTGTGAAATCATGCCTCCATTGTCCTGATTCAAGTTCAAGTGTGCTAGTGACAAAAAATGTATTTTAACATTATCATAAGGTTTGCCTGGATAGTGGTGGTGTTTACTGTCAAAATGTTTTATAACATTTTTTTTTTATCCAGGACTGCAAAGGACTTTGAAATGATGAGAGACATGAAGAGGAAACTTGGCCCTCACAATCCAGTGGGTGTTGTTGAATTTATTTTTGTTTGCATGCATTCATCTGCCTTTGCTACCTAGCTTAGCAATCCGTAAAAAACTAGACCTATCCAGTCGTCCTGACTGCCAAAGGTATATCCCCAATAACAAAGCTAAACAAAATTCAGAAGTTTTGGACCAAACAAACATTTGGCCATCTTTAATTCAGCCATCTTGAAAGTGTTGGCCTCCAAAATCGAATCAATTCATGAACCTACCCTGGGGCATTAACACATCGATTCTGGGACAAATCCATTCATTTAAAAGGTTTCACGTTAACGCGAAGGATCTGCTGCGGCGGCGCATGCAAAATCTATTTTGCAACATATTTATATCCCCTACTCTCCACATATCGGGGATATAAATATGTGTTCATGCACATCACACTGTATTTTGGTCTGGGGTAATCAGGAACAATCAACCAATCGGATCTTTGGCTTCATATCCCCAACCAATCAGAGCACTGTTAAGGCGGGGCCTGCATGAGCTCAGCAGCGGTGAATGTAAACAATACATAAAAGTCATGTCATTTGATAACACTCGGGGGTCTTGAGTGGGGATTTTGTTTAGAATGGACAGATGTGAGGAGGAGAGGTGTGCTATCCAACATTGTTGGAATCTATGCATGTTAAGGGGCCCTGACACTTGATTTTGTGGCACGCGTTCCACACGATTGTCTTGTGCCAGTGCGTGTCATTTTGCGGCACGAACCGGGTGGTGCCCGCACAGTTTATACTGTCTTCACCCGCAGTTAACGAGTGAATGAAAATGTGACAACCCGTATCCAAATTAACACCAGCGGGCGCGCTTAGCATGCGCCCACTGAGCGCATCATTTCGGACCCCGCTCGCAGACGTACGCGTGGGCATGCAGCCGGATGCTGTCGCAGCGGCTTCAAGCCGGCTTGCATATGGGCACGGAATATAAAGAGACAATGGGACAACACTTGATATGGACGACTGCCGGAGGGCGGCATTATTATTATTATTATTATTCTCTCAGCGCTATTTTACACTGGCCAAGAACGTGAGTGAGCGAAGTGGGTTTATTTGATTTCCTGCTTAAAACTCATGGTGTTTTTGGGGGCGCATGATGGCCGAGCAGGTAGAGAGCGCGTCCCCCAGACCATAGTTCGAGCAGTGCCGTGGGTTTGAATCCGTTGTCCGGCTTTTCTGCCAAGCCCCCCGACTGTTCATACCAGTTTCCGATTTGGTCCTGTCACTGTCTCTCTCAATAGAGAATGAAAAAAATCATGGCATTTTAAAATGCTGTCGTACATGCTAGGTCTATAATGATACATGTTTCGCCCAAGCTCACTCCTTGCTCAGCCAAAATTGCTTTAAATACGCCCTCACGTATTTAAAGTCCAACCAAGTGTCTGCGCAGCTCAGAGAATTGCGCGCAACTGTGACGGCACCGTCTCGTGTCCTGCATTGTCCCTACAAGTTGACGGCCAGGATGTGTGTACGTGACGACCTGGCGGCGATTTTTTTTTTGTTGTTGTGACCAAAACTTCGAAGTTCAACATTCCCACCCCGACATGGCTCGCAGCGACGATTGGCACGAGCCAAGTCATGGCATTGCGTGCCACAAAATGGTGCGGGTGTCAGGACCCCTTTATGTTGTTGTGCAGCCGGTGGCTGTGTGTATGTTCCAGGGATAGACGTCAGTGTTGTGGTTATTTATTAGAATACGAGAGGACATTATTGATCATCTGATCAATAATGTTATTATGGACAAAATCCATGCAATGTTCCACAACTGCTCTGAGAAGAGGATGTGTCTTGTTGTTGTCCCAGTTCAATTGGATTCTGTTGATGTATATAAATTATCGATGTGCATTCAAAAATGTATAACCTGCTTTTTCACCACTTTCATACAATCCAATCATCAAAACAACATTGTGACTGACTCCATGTGTCAGTCTCCACTGTTGAGTAGGTAAGTAATAAGTAGATAATAAGTCATTAGTTTAAAACATATACACTGGATAAATATTAAACTAAACGTTGCACTGTCAACAACACAAAAAAGCATCAATGACTAATGATGATAATAGAGGACAATATATTTAACGAAGCTGCTTTCCCTGCTGACCTTTGCAGCTTTTAATTGTATTAGTTTAATGTGCAATGATTCACAGGCTATGCATGTGTATATGTGTTTATATGTGTACGCAAATGTATATGTATATACGTACGTTTGAGGGGTGACAGATTATAAGTTGTTATTTAATATATGTATAATATGCTGATACCCAAAACAAACCGAATCAATCAACCAATCTATTTTCACTGCATGCACAGGAGCTCATGCCGTGGGACCATCCGTACTTTAGTGGGGTTCTGCGTGCTGAAAGGTAAGTACCTAGGATGACCTGCATGAACTTCGGAAAAAAAACAAAAAAACAATAAGTCCTGTTGCTGTTTTTACTACTGCAACTGCTTTTGTCTCGCCATTGACTCTACCTACGGGCTCCTAACAGCCAAGGCCAAAGTCCATGTTTGTGTAACCATAAAGTTATTATTCTGATATATGATGCCATTTTGAGTAGTCAACACCGGGGACATAATATTGCAATTTCAGTGTCAGTTATTTTCTATGCTTATAACACTATCTAGTCTTAGTGATAATAGGGTTTATTGCCCTAATGTGGGCCACTGCCTAATGTGGGACACCTGAACTCCAGTGGCTCTGGCTCCTCCCTAAACTAAGGACTCTCAGTGAAACTATGGTGAAAGCAATCTATGTGTCTAACATCAAGTTCAACTGTTCAACACTACATCTCACTGTCCCACATTAGGAAGCTGCAAACAATGGCCCACATAAGGGCAATCCACCTTATCTACAGTATGTCACCTATAATGGATCAAACAGCCAGAAAGTGGTCCATAAAGGCAGCAGCAGCAGCAGCAGCAGCAGCAGCGACTGGTGTGGTGTCCGTGCACTGTTTCCACTGGAGGTTCCATAAAAAACTTAATTATGAATGAGAAGGAAGTGGATTGTAACGGTAATAGCATGAGGGCAGATGTAATTACATGGTAATTGCACTTTGAATGGAGAGCGAGGAGTGGGTGCTGTAACAGACCATCGGCTTACTTAGACCAACCAAAATTTCTCCCTACCCCCTACACCCTAAATAGTGCATTCACTTATAGTGCACTCAACAGCAACGACCGACACTAGAGTCGGTGCATAATACAATTCAACACTCATCAAAAAATGTCAAATTACTTACATTCATAACTATTTGCCGCAGTCGGTCGCTATTTACTCCCGCCCTGCCATTTTTTTAAGTTTAGGTAATTTTTAAAACATCTCGCAATGCATTATGGGTAATATTGCTTCGTCTAGGGTACATCCGATGCTCACTACTTTTTGCGGTGCATTGTGGGATACTTTCAGTGCACTATATAGGGTATATGGAGAATACGGACACCCCAACAAAATGGCGTGCGCCCCTGAGTGCACTATATATGGTACATGGAGAATTCGGACACCCCTACAAAATGGCGTGCGCCCCATGAAGTGCACTACATGGGGGTAGGGAGCGATTTGGGACACAGCCATTGGCCAATGTCATTCTGGGATATACAGCTGTGTTTAGAGTCACATAAGACCATAAATTCGGATCCTTCCAGGATTTGGGCGACTGTGATAGAGTCGTATGGATGAGGCTCCCTGGAAATAGTGGCACATTTGTGCCATGTATAGACCAGTTTTCCCGCAAAGTACAGGAGGCTGGCATTTGTCCCGCCAGGCGTAACACACTTCCGGTATCATTATATTTCCCTGTAAAGTGATAGTAGTGGACCAAAGTGGATGAATTTGTCTCACAAAACGCATAACTTTTCAAAATCCGCTTACTACAGCTTGCTCTGTGACAAATTACACATCATCCACCCTGCTTCGCTCACCGTTTTTGGTTGCGCAAATTATTAAATCATGCGTTTGTGGGGCGACATCCGCACTAGAATATTGGGTGTGGAATAGCACAGCGCAATTTACCACCATCCTTTTTAAATAACACGGTGTGTGCTCCAACCCATTAGACCTGTTGAAAAATAGTCGACGACACTGCAAAATAAATGGCACCGGAAGTGGTGAGAATAGACGGGGGTAGTTAAGGAAGTAAACCGGCAGCGGGTCAAAAACCTGTCTATAAGAGGGTTTAGAACTAGACTTCTGAAATATATTTGATGTGGGAATGGAATGAATGGGAATGCAAGCAGGGCTCCGAACTGGTTCAAGGAACGAAAACGGAAACCGAAAACGAGCGGAATTTTAAGAGGAGCGAAAACAGAAAAAGATTTCTTCAAATGTTCCGGAACAGAAACCCACGATACCGGTTAAAAACATTTTTTTCCGTTCTCTTTATTTTAACATATCCTATGTCTAGGAGACTATTTCCGTCCACCTTCACCGTCAGTCATCAAGCCCCATGCATCTGGGGCTCCATCTTGTGGACAGACGAGGAACTGAATGTAATGGTGTTAATACAGTTGCTCTGAAGTTTGAATGTCCACCAAATATATTTTGCATAAAAACTCTATCTAAACTTAACATTGCCCAATATAAGGAAATTTAGCGAACTGAGCGAACAAAATGTTTGAGTTCCGAACCGGTTTGGTGGTGGAACGTTTCCGAGAACGGAAACGTTAAATATAGACCTGCCTGAACCGTTCGGAACAGAACGTTGTAAAAATAATTTCATTTCCAAGCCCTGGTTGCAAGTCATCGTGGACATGGCCTGAACGTGCCAAACAGCATTATTCCAACGTGGGTTCATAGTTATGAGCATGAGCTGTCAACTTTGAACTACAACCTGATGCTTATTAAGCCTGGCAAGCCAGAACAAATGAATCGTCCACACATCGCACATGACTAGAACCATCATTTGGTCTGGATTAAGCAGGCTCGAAAAAAGTGTGAAAGTGTCAATCAAATGAAGTTATCCAATCAGAGCGCAGTAAGCGGGACAAGTGGCATGGAGGCCCATGTCTCGATTCGAACACAGCCCGCCTTAAGGGGGCTCTGATTGGACCACTATTAATTTGTCCAGACCAGGGCTCTGAACCGGTTCAAGGAACCAAAACGAAAACCGGAAACGAACAGAATTTTGCAGAATTTTACAAGGAGCGGAAACGGAAACGAAAAAAGATTTCTTCAACTGTTCCGGAACAGAAACGGAACATAATGGAATCCACAAAACCGGTTAAAAACGTTTTTTATGTTATATATTTTAACATATCCTATGTCTGGGAGACTATTTCCATCCACTTTCACTGTCAGTCATCAAGCTGTCATACATCTGGGTCTCCATCTTGTGGACAGACGAGGAAGTGAATGTAATGGCGTTTTAAACACGGTTTTCACGTTAATATAGTTGCACTGAAGTCCACCAAATATATTTTGTATAAACTATAACTAAACTTAACATTGTACAATATAAGGAACTTTAAGAACAAACAGAATTTTTGTGTTCCGAACCGGTTCAGGACCGATACATTGGTGGCGGAACGGTTCCGAGAATGAAAACGTTAAACATGGGCCTGCCTGAACCGTTCGGAACGGAACGTTTTAAAAAATAATTTTGTTTTCAAGCCGTTGGTTGTGGTTAGCCATGCAGCCTACTAGTACTGCTGCATGACAGAGTGAGTGCAAGCACACAGACAAGCTAGGTATGTGTCAACTCAGTTAAGATCAGGGATTAACTTATTTCAGTTTTCCTTCTAACACTCAGATCTAGAAGATCACGGCGAGGCTGCACCGTGCCACGGTCTAGAGCCGTGTACCTGTCGGTCCTAAATGATAGTTCACTTCCTGGGGCAGATAATAGAGTACAGCTGGAGAAACACACACACACACACACACACATACATACAAAGACACACACAGACACACACACACACACAGACAAAGACACAGACAGACACACACACACACACACACACAGACACACACACAGACACACACACACAGACAGAGACACAAAGGTGTGCACACGGAAAGCTGGAATGGAATGGGTGGGTGGGGAACAGAGGGAGGAGAAAAAGACAAAGAGAATGGAGAGATAGAGGGAAAAGAGATTAGGAGAAAGTTGAAAAGAAAGAGGGATGGGAGGCAGAAAAGATGAAGAAAGGAGGGAGAGAGAAATG
>OMKY01219372.1:0-11799 GCA_900302395.1 Bregmaceros cantori | reverse complement strand
TATAGTTATATATATATACACACACACACACACACACACACACACACCGATGATATCAACAGAGAGCTAGTACGGCGGTCCAGTACCAGGACCAGTGATCATCCTTATTCATTTAGTCTTACAAATAAAAACACACAAAAAAATGACAAGACACTCCAACATCAAACACACAAAGGAAAGGGGATAGGGCGAGGAAAGAGGATCTTATTGAGAGGCGTTATCAGGGTTAGGATGCAGATTGCTATCCACATTTTGAGCATCTGATGCGGCCGAAGCCCAACCAGGAGCCTCGTCTGGTGGATAACACCAGGGCAATCTTGTGACACCCCCCCGTCATCTGCGATGCAGAGAGCAGACGCCACCTGCTATTGCTATTATTGTATGCCAACACGGACAGGTCCTTTCTGTGTGGTGTTTACATGTTCTCCCCGTGTCTGCGTGGGTTTCCTCCGGGCACATCACCAAAAACATGTTCTAGTTAACCTGCTCCAGTCGTACCCCTGGCCGAGGCACTGGCTCACGTTCTGGAGTTGGCCTCCACTCCGCGGCCGCCCACGGCTCCTCAGGGATGGGTTAAATGCGGATAAATAAATAAAGTATCTTATCTATCTTATCTTAACACCAAAAAGGGGTTAAGCCTAGAGACATTGGAAGTAGCGGTACAGGGGAAGTGAGCGGGAGAGTCTTGAACGCGGGTGCTGTCGAGGGACGATGGGTTGCCCATCATGTGACAACTGCTGAATTGTCCTGAAGTACCCTGAATAAACCCTGGTAAATACATCCACACAGTCAGATCATTGGAGCACCTGGCAAGAAGACTTTTGATGATTTGAAAAATAATCCAATGTGTATTCGGCAAATCATGACATCATTAGCGGAAACATGAAAAGACTAATATCTTATGGTTCGAGCAACGACACATCCAAAATGGGTCTCAGGGTGGTATAAAAAGAGGCAAGTGAGCTACGCAGAGAGAGCCTCAGCTTCTCCAGACTAATAAAATTGTCAGGGAAGGGGCACAGGGGTCTTTCCATCTCAGGAGAATAAAACGTCCAACTAGAATTGTATATATTAAAGTACCAACGTCATTTCTGGCAGGCCACTCGTAGTTAAGAAGCTTGCTTGGGTAGACATGTGGGAAATACGTTGGTGGTGGGATTCGAGCCACCGACTCACCGCGCCATTAAGTCATATGCATGCTTTCCAGTGCACTGCCTAACCGACTGAGCTACTGGGCAGCATGAGGCCCTATAAATTCTAAACCATGTACTGCTATGTTTTGCTACCCCCACCTTCCCCTGCTCCACCTAACCAAGATGAAAAAGTGTCCTGCTCAACGATGGAAAAGTGTCATGAATGATGTGACATGTTCTCTTGTCACGTCGCTTGGCTCTGTTCATGGGGGATTAGCTATCTCACCCTGCAAGCTAGGGTGAAAATTCTCTACACTGCTGCTGCTGCTCCCTGAATTAGTGCTTTTCCATGGTACTCATGGAAATAGGGGAGTTCCTCCGAAAAGAGCCATACTGCCAAGATAATTCTAATTTAAATAAAAGAGCTGCTTCTTAACCTTCTGTTGTGTTTCTTGACTAGAATGGTTCTGACAGAAATATTTTTTATGTTTCTTTTTTGGTGCAAGCTCCATTTTCCCATTGTATTGATAGTGTTGGTGTGAAAGGGGGATGAGAGAGCGGGGACTAGTGGACTTGCAGTACACGACCCTGGGGGGAAGTGATCTCACGCTGCAGCGTGCGCTGTGGCCTTAAGCCACAGCAACAAGGCTATGTATGGGGCTGCCTTCGCTTGTCTGTCATTAACCGCATCAATAACCGCCATTTTTAAGCAAAAATCGCACAGCCCTCGGTGCCAGCCATTCAAACTGCAAACTTGTGGCTGCGTGAAGTAATGCTAATTTTCCCCCGCACATTATCTAGCAGGATTATATGCAAGTGTTTCTGCCCGTCCAGCATTTGAAGGTGGTAGCGGTCCGTCTCCCTCCATGGAGGTTGTCCTCACCTTCCACTTCCCGCGATAAAATCCCCCTGACGGCACTTAATCAGCTACAAAACTACAAGGCTTTTAGGCGCGGACGGCCCTTCCTCTCCCCGTACGGGAAATATGACCCGGGAAAAAAAAAGTGCTGCTGCTCTAGGGCCACGTATAAAACACCCCCCATTACACCAAATTTAGTTTACAGGTTTTTTTAATTAAGCTGTAGCGCTGAAACCAGAGTCTGGTCGGGGTCACAAATGACCTGCTCCTGGCACACGGGCGCTGGCCCGCGTTCAAATGCTCTTGCGAAGCTGAGAGCGGCATTTCTTACTGGGCCGTGTCCAGGTGCGACTCATAAATACTGTTATGTCTATCGGCCCGCTATTCTTTTGGTTTCACTCACTCCACTCATTTTAATTCTGTTTTTTGCTCGAGCACCTCTCGTTAGGTGGCCAGTAGGGGTGCAACCATTAGTCAACTAATTGACTATTGAATTAATTGGCAACCACTTTAATAAATCGATAATCAGCAATTAGTTTAATTATTGTTATTATGGTTATTCTAGTTTTGTGGTCATTGTTCCCTCCATTGGTCCTCACAAATTTAGGTAAGATAGATATAGATATTTGATGATGCTGAGAGGCTATTGGTGTAATTTTGTCATAAAAGTGACAAAAAGTTATAAATTGCACTGGGAACCAAGCACATTTTTCAGCTTAAATCAGAAATGAAGCCAACACAGTGCATTGTACATTGCTGGTGTCACATAATAGATCTCTTGTTCACATTTCTAACAGCAAATAACAGCCTGTAACATTCTGCCGACTCGGTTTCGTTCTCACTCCCTGAGGATATAATCCAACCGCAACCGGCAGCTCTTTCTTCCACCGCGTTCCAACTCTCAAGCTACGGTCAAACATGTAACCCCGTGTAAAGACAGGCGCGGGTGTCCATGGCTAGAGGTGACGACACGCGCCCCCGCATGCTGGATGTTGTGCGGTGCGTTCAGTGGAAAGACGCTTCTCTGGAGAAAACTAGCTGTCAGCTGGGCTGGAAGCAACCGCTGGCCCAGGCAGAGAAATACAGTATGGCAGGCCAGGGGCGGAGAGAGATGTCCTAGAGAGAGTTGGCGCGTTCCATCTGTCTCTCTCTCTCTCTCTTTACGTCTCTCTCTCTCTCTTTACCCCTCTCTCTACCTCTCTTTACCCCTCTCTCTGAGATCGATTCAGTCCCCGGCATAAGTATGCTACAGGTCTGCTTCCCCGCTCTCTCGCCCTTCACACTAAGCCTGTCAATAAAACGGATAGCTTGAAAATAAATAAATAAATAAAACTCTAGTAATCGCAAACAGGATATCAGGATATTATGTATACACACACCAATGGCAACGGCTTCCCTCAACGGTGATAAACCGCAAACCTATTGGGAGCAATCGGGGGTTCTCCTCTCTGACTCCTTTCACGAAGACAATGGATCTCTCCATCTTTCCCCCCAAACCTCCCTACACACTCTCAGAAGAGATTTTCTCGTCAGATCACTCTCGCTCTCACGGCTGCTTTCTCCATCTCCGTTTCAATCTTGGATTCCACTCATCTTTACACATTGAAATGTGTCTGCCTCTGTCTGACGCAGAACATACTCGTCATAAAATCTCCGGCCTCATTTCCCACTCACCGCTTCTCTCTCTCTCTATGATGGAACACAAGATTAAATTGTTGATCATGCTTCATGCCAAATGAGACAAAACCATTTCACAGCTTTTATTGTCTCTTGACTTTGTACACAACTTGCGTAGGTTATTGTGCAAAGTTGGTTAAATATCAGAGAACCGAAAGTGCCCGGAGGATGGATACACACCTTCATTTCGACTACACTGAGTTGCACGGTTCTGTTCCCCGACACCTGCATTTGGAAGTTCTGTAGTTCCAACATGGTAAAATTTGCTGCCCCGACACAGAAGCGCCGCTTTTCTGACATGGAAGGACCGTGGTCACGGCCTGCTGGAAAGGCTGTTCTTAACCCTAACCCATACCGGAATGCCGGCGTCCCCTGACCGAATGCCAGCACCGACACCCAGTGGACGGTACTAAACTGCGACTGACAGACTGCACTAAAAAGTCAATGCACTGGAAGTACCAGTGCAGCTAGTTTAGCTTGCTGGCTCGTTTGTGTTCCTCATCAGTTGTGGTTTGCCCCTCCCGATACTCTCAATGGCCTTTCATTCGTTAAAGGACTTCACAGCTTTTAAATCTAATTGGAAAATGTCTAAAACATTGATATAATTTGGCTGCTCTTCCTCTACCTCTCGCCCTATACTATTATTATTTTTATTTATTTATTTATATTTCAAGCGATTGCTCGATCCTGATCAGGCAAAATGCCACTTTACCTTAAAAAAAACTGAATTGCGAGCGATTGCCGATTGGAACACTACTACTCTCGGAGCCAGGATTCGAACCCCCAACCTTTTGTTCTGCAACCCTCCGGTCATTGGAACGCCCGCTTTACCAACTGCGCTACAGTCATCCTGTCAAACATCACAGATTCTAACAAGTTTAATCACTTAGTCATATTTTTCAGTTTTATCAGATCGGCAACACATATCAAACAATGTTGGCCAACATCAGACTAATGCATTTTGGAATCATGTTGTTTTTCTGTTCTCTATTGCGGTTTCATGCTCATATACACACACACACCATCCCAGTTGTTTCACATTGCTATTGCCGTCTGCTTTTGATACATAGCACTCATATAACATACTCTCTCTCTCTTTTTCTCTCGCTCTCATCCACCTGTGCATCTGTGATGCATAACACAGCCATAATATATAAACCATAAACCCCACACCAATGAAAGTGTAAATCACCGGCCGTATGGCCAGGTAAACCTCAGCGCGGTTCACCTTGCACGAGACATCCCAGAGCAAACTATCTGTACATCTTTCCAATGGACTCCTGCTCCCCCTGCCAGATGGACCCAGATCAGGCCTGCTGGAACCCAGCCTGCTAACACCTGGGTGTACGTAGGTGTGAGGGGGTGCGTAGTGTGTGTGTGTGTGTGTATGTGTGTGGGTATGAGGCGGTGTGTCATGTATGTATGTAGTTCTGAGTGTATGTAGCGTGTATGTGTGTATAAGGAGGTGTGTCATGTGTATGTAGTTCTGAGTGTGTGTGTGTGTGTGTGTGTATGTGTAGGGGTGAGTGTGTAGTGTGTATATGCGAGTATGAGGGGGGTGTAGTGTGTACGTGTGAGTGGGCGTGTAGTGTGTATGTGTGTGTGTGTCTGTATGTAAGTCTGAGGGGTGTAGTGTGTGCCTGTATGTAGGTGTGAGTGGATGTGTAGTGTGTCTGTGAGAGGGCGTGTGCAAGTGTGAATGTAAGTGTGTGTGTTTGTAGTTGTGAGGGTGTGTAAGTGTATATGTATCCAAGTGTGAGTATAATTAAAGAATACATTATTTCATATTTTATTTTATTAATATGTTTCTATTTTTTATTAGTATTTACACTTTTTGAATTGTTATCAATATTTAAACAACTATTGTGAAAAAATGGGGCAAATCCATCAACCCACTCAGAAGTTATGGGCCAAACAAATATTCGGCCATCTTGAATTCAGTCATCTTGAAAGTGTCAGTCTGCAAACTCATGCACATGCACACTCTGCATATCAGGGATATAATTAGGGTACTATAATTTTGCTTGGTAATAAAATCGAGATATCAATCGCACAAAAAACATCAAAATTAATAATTGTATCACTTTAATTTCAAATGTAGCAAACGAATTGGGGCGACAATCTGATTTGTCTGCCTGTTTGGTCCAGACCCACCAGATTGTCTATTCTCGTGTGATGTTGTGGACGATTCGGCTTGCCAGGCCAACACATTTTAGCATTCAAACACTTTGCACATTTCTAGCATTGTGCGCGTTTTTTTTTTTTTTTTGCGTATTCATGTGTATGTGTGCGTGCGCGCGTGTGCAACAGTTGATGCCTGCAGGCCTGTGTATGTACGTCTAAGACTGTGTAGAGCTGGCGTTTGTGGGAGCAAATTATCCTCCAGCTAAAAGACTTTGCCTCCTCCAGCGTGTGTGGAATGTGTTTGCTGCTCAGCAGGCTGTCTGGGAGCTGGCTCTGTACTCCGCTAGCTAGCCTGTGATGAAATCTCGAACTGCCGTGAGCAGATCTGGCCATGATGACAGTGTTTCTCTCTGTAAGAAGTTACACAAGCTAAACTGTATCTCAGAGTGTGCGCACACATACAGCGCGAGAGGTTTCGTGTTTGCAATGCTGCACGTGTAGCCGAACAAGTTTTACCAGCCAGTGTATACCAGAACAAATTAATCGTCGTGACTAGAACAATCAATTTGGTCTGGATTAAGCAAGCTGAAAAAGTGTCAAAAAGACTTGTCAATGAAATGCAGCTACCAAATCACAGCGCAGTAGGCATGATAAGTGGCATGGAGGCCCACAGCTTGATACGAACAGGGCCCACCTTATCGGGGTGCCAAAAGGCCCACCCGAATTTGGGAGACAATCAAATTTATTGCCTGGTTGATCCAGACCCACAAGACCGTCTAGTCGCGTGCAATCATTTATCATTATGTTGTCTATTGACAATGTGTCGCAAGATAACAAGGACTCTCAAAACAAGGCATAGTGCCAGGTGGAAGAAAGAGAGGAAGACAGAGAAAGCTATGAGAAGATAACATCCAAGAGTGGACAAGTTGCAGGCTGAGTGACACCACGCTAGTGGCCGACGACAGAGAGAGTCCGAGAGAGGTGGTTGTAAAGTCTTCAGTGGTGCCCCAACGGTCAGCTAGATGATGAAGATGAAGAGGGTGAAGTTTATCATACAGCATACATTGGGTAGAACATCCGGGCAACAAAACAGGAATAGCTCACGCTGCAAACACACAATGTTTTTAATTCACACCGACTACAGACTCAGCCCAAGTCTGTTGGTGCGCGCGCACACACACACACACACACACACACACCTAATTACACACCTCTGAATAAATGCTATTATATCAACACAGATGACTAACCCGAAACTTCAGCAAATACAATAATTAATATACAACAATAACAACAACATTCCAGCGACCCGCAACGTTCCACCGACCCGACAGGGTGCATTCAGGAATTAGTCGCAGCCACACGCACACACGCAATTAAACATCCATAAAAATCCATTATTTTCAAATCATAACTAAAACTAAATATTACCACATAAAATAATTGGTGAAAAGCAATAACAAAAGCATAACCCAATCTCTTGGAGTGGTAGAGCACTGGGCCTGTGGGTGAGGAATTATGAGTTGAGTGAAAATAAAAACCCTTTGAGAGTGTTAATGTTTGTATGTTTAATTACAAATAGTCCATCCTGTCTGGTATCTTTGACTTAGGGGTGTCAAAATTGTCAAAATGCCTGTTAGCTTAGATTGGGAGACTGTGGGTCATTTTGAACTGTGCTGTTTTGCCCATGTAAAGTAATTTGTGTTCTCTGCTCTGCATGAAAGTTGCTGCATGGGCCATTCTACCAAATTTGTCCAAATTTTCGCTTGTGACTGAAACGGTCATAAGCAAAAGGTTATGACTGTTTTGGTTGTGACTATTTGAGATAATTTTAGCTAACAGCTAAAAAATGCTACTAAGCACAAGGCTAGCAAATGGACATTTGAATAGGTGTACACAGATAACAAAATATGTTCCTTGAAAAGTTTACCTAATTGCAGATAAAATGTGTTTGGTAGTGTCATTTCAAAATGCTTTAACAGATTTTCAACATTCTTAATTGTTTATAGTTTCTTTTTTAATTGTTTATTGTTTTTTTTTCTTGTGGGACAAGAGTTTGGACGAATTCGGTAGCATGGCCCATATAAGTAAAACAGAGTTTTGAGTTGAAACAGTGAAACTTTGTGCTAATAGAATTGGCTTGACAGAGCTACAGTGTGTAGGCGAGGGTTTCCCACCCTTCCGAAACAACTCCATTTCGATAAAGTTTGAATCGCAAAAACGATCCGCTTATTTTGTTAGGGTTAGGTTAGGGTTTTGGAGGGACCCTAACAAAATAGACAGATCGTTTTTCTGGATTCACACTTTACATCAGGGCAAATGATATGCCAACAGTCATTTCGGAATGGATGCATGTAACTGTAGGCACCCTCTGAATCCATACTGTGTGTTCAAACCAAACGCGACTTAAGGTCTCCAAGCCGCTTTAGTCGTGTGTTACAAGGCGCGGCACTTTTTTGTCCAAGTCGCGTTGCGCGTTACAATATTGTACATCGGGGGAAAAATAAAAGAAGGTGGCGGGGGAGGGCCCAAAACGTCTCTCCTCCATCCCGACTCTTAATATATAAGAGAGAGAGAGAGAGAGCGAGAGAGAGAGATCCAGACCCAGCCGCTTAAAACGCGTAGGTCGCTAAAGTCTTCTGGTCACAGGCAAGCGTGAGTTAAGTGGCAAGCCAAAACTAAAAGTCCTCACCAACCATGCCCGATTTACACACGTTTGTGGCATAAAATGAAGTCCTTTATTTTATTGGAGTTAGACAGAGTTAGAGAGAGAGGAAGAGAGAGGGAGAGATTGGTTGGAGAGGATTATACAGTGGGCTTATTCAGCTCTCTGACTTCCCGTGTCTCATATGGACGGTCACAAAGAGGCTTACTGCTGAGTTATGCACTACAAAAAAAAAAGCAGAAAGCACCTTGCTCCTGTACAAGTATCACTTTACCAACACGTGCTGGCTTGTATGGTAATACTCTATTCTGATTTTGTTTGTCTACTCCCATTTTATTGCATTATTCCATTGATTTTTCTGCCTGTAGTCAGATTGCAAAAGTACGCGTAAAATAAATTTGTAAAAAATAAATAAATAACTCGAGTAAGACTACAAAGTATTGGTGGAAATATCTACTCAAGTAAAGTAAAAAGTACAGGCTGAGAGATGTACTCAAATTGTAATATTTTCATATAGATGAAAACCATTTATTAACTGCTACTGTACACTGTGCATTACTGACTCTTCCACACGATACATATAGTCCTACCATGTCATTGTATAAACAGGAACCAGCCTGTTTTGGTAAGTAAAGAGTAGAAGTACCAATATTTCTGTTAAAAATCTACTGAGGGGGCGCACAAGGTGGCAGAGTGAGAGCACATCCCACAGGCCACAGGCCGGGCAGCGCCACAGGTTTGCATACCCTCTCCGGCTTTTCTGCAACGCCTCCCCCTGACTCTTCATCCCAGTTTCCGATCTAATCCTGTCACCATATTTCTCACTAAAGGATGAAAAACTGTGCTTGCGGCCCAAAAAAAAATAACATACCGAGAACAAGTAAAAAGTAATCAGAAAAAAAGTACTTCCAAAAGTGCAGATGCTTGAAAATTCTACTCAAGTATAGTACTTTGTTACTTGCCATCTCTGTCCCTAGTGTAGAGTCTAATGTACTACGCATGTCTTGTCTATTCAGTACTTGGATCTGTTGTAGTGGTACAGCATATATATTCAGTTGGATTACATCAGACAAGTGTAATTTTCATTGGCATTCAGCCCAGTTCATATTGATTGGTTTTTACATCAGCTTCGGGTTGCTAGCATCACCAATGAGGAAGCAGGATGACTTTTACACATAACAAAGATTACTTTCCCAGTATGTATTGCAACACCTGCATTTTCTATGTGACCTGTTGAATTAGTGATGTCAAAAATGTCTTGTAAGCTTGTTTTCTTGTTTCTTACGTCAATCTTTCTGTAAGCTTGTGAAACATGGACCCAACAGCAAAACTTAAAAGAATTCAGGCCACAGTGATTAGATGTTTCTGCATGCTCCTCGGCATCTTGTCTCGAGAGCACGTCACCAACAAAGGAATGAAAGCCAGAATAAAACAAGCCATTGGACCATATGAAGATCTACTAACCACAGTGAAAAAAAAAATGGTACGGACTTGTCACGAGAGCCCAAGGACTCTCAAAAAGCAATCCTTCAAGGCACAGCATAGAAGGAAGAGAGGAAATCTGAGAAAGCCATGGGAAGATAGCATTCAAGAGTGGACAATGGACACCATGCGAATGGCCGAGGACAGAGAAAGTTGGAGAGAGCTGGTTGCAAAGTCTTCAGTGGCGCCCCAGCCAGACTACAGGAGTGATGATGATGATGATGAAACTTCTTGGTGGCACATTATAAGGAATGTTTAAGGCATACATTATTTTTGAAGTTTAATAGTAATATATTAATAGTTTAAAGACTATTAATAGTTTGCGACCACAACCAACCACACACAACCACAACGCGCCAACGCAACTCTCACAAACTTAACTTTCACGAGAACAATCAGGTACAGAAACCTGGCTGCTTGTAGCATTTGCTTTGGCCTTCACCTGGACATTCGTTATAAATTGGACCCAATACAAATATATGCCGCATTGAGGTGAACAGCACGCTCACGGTTCATAGATTTATTTTTATTTTCTCTTCATATTTTTGAAAGCATCGTTATCATTCCACCTCTGCCTCGCACCTTGAACCTCCGAACCGTTTCCACCGGCGGCTGTACGTATATATTGATGTGTAGGGTTTGGCCGCCATCCACACAAAATCCATAAATCAAATCATAATAAATAAGAGAATGCCTTAATGCCTAATAAAACTCTTTGCAGATGCTGGTCTGTATCAGCAACTGCCAGAGCCCGGAGACCACAATGATGGATGGAGAGCCGTCCCGCTTGCAAAAGGTGTGAACACAACACACGCACAACGCATCACAGTGCACGCGCACCCTCAGCAACTGAAATAACAAAACTATTGCATTTGAAACACTTGAGATTTACACACACGATCGATTTTGTGCCACAACACAGTAAATACCCCCTGGCTGGCGTGGATATGCCGGGGATTGGCAGTAAACAACGATAAATAATTTTTTGAAACAGCGCTAAGCTAATTCCGAGCGTGTGTTTTGAGTGCTACGGGAATGCGCTGTGCGTCCCTTTCAGGTATTCTATTGACATAAAAGCGCACAGTTACATCTAAAGTCATAAAGCCGTAAATGCGAGATGGGAGGGAAAAAAAAAGAAAAGAGTCGTAAATACAAGTAACACTTCCTGTGAATGGTGCGAAGCAATTCATTACGCCGTCGACAACACATTGTAAATATGGGGGATTGGGCGCACAATCGCACGCACAATTCTAGACATATAAAAAAGGTCTTTAAAGGAAAGCACCACTAAAATGTACGCTGAAATATGGCGTTACATGATCATAGCTGATTCGATACATACTTCTCTTGCTTTCATGCCTGAACTCATAAATTTATCACGAATGATCACTAGTCCCGTTTACATCAGTTTTTTTAAATTTAAGCGGATCAAAAATAATCTGCTTCCCCTCTATACATGAACACTCATCAATCAGATCCATGTTTACATCGCGTTTACATGGTCAGAGTATATATTTATAACAATCAGATTCATCATGAAACGCTGTATAAGCGAATCCCGGCCAGCATAGACCACCCCTTTTAATCTGCTTCAAAATGTATTCCGATCCACTTGAAACATATCCTGTGGACAGATGTTGAAAATTAGCACTCATGCAATGGATGCTGGTTTGTCCAATGTTTGTCCAAAGTATGCGAAAAATATAAACATAACATCCGCGGAGACGGAAACATGAGCACTTAATCACAATGTGGGTAAATCTTTAAAAAAGAACAGACATCTTTGTGATAAAGTTCAGAGAATGGTCTTTGGTTCGAATCCCACCACCGACGTATTTCCTGCATGTCCACCCCCCCTC
>OMKY01219370.1:13345-30275 GCA_900302395.1 Bregmaceros cantori | reverse complement strand
TGTGTCACACACACACACACACACACACGTATACACGCACGCACGCAGACACGCGCATTTCTGTCGTCGCAGCCTCTTGTCTATCCCCCCGGTACACAAAACAGGCAGATGCACACACAAAAGTCCCGTACACACGCAGACACAGACACACACGCACACACACACACACACACACACACACACACACACAAGAGTGCACTACACACACACACACAACAGGCCCGTACTTACGCAGACACACACACACAAAACAGTGAATTACGCACGCAGACACACACGCCTCTCTGTCCGCATTTCCTCCTGTGCATGAGGAGATGCGCGTGTGTCTGCGTGCGTAATGCACTGTTTTGTGTGTGTGTCTGCGTGCGTATGGGCCTGTTGTGTGTGTGTGTACTGCACTCGTGTGTGTGTGTCTGCGAGCGTACGGGACTGTTGTGTATGCGCCTGGAGCGTTCCGCTCCCCTTTACGTGTATGTGTGTGTGTGTTTGTGCGTGACACACACATGCGCACACACGCACGCGCGCACGCACCAAAGCTGCGTATATATTACGAATATATTACTTCGCCGTTCATGCGCATGGATGTCTCTCCATTGAACCACTGGGGAGACATCCGACATCCGGCGCACGCACACACACACATACACACACACACCCGCGCGCGCACCAAAGCTGCGTGCACGAGGCCGCTTCGGTAAAAACTTTGGAATATATATATATTACTTCACCGTTCATGCGCATGGATGTCTCTCCATTGAACCACTGGGGAGACATCCGACGCACGCTCACGCACGCACACACACACATACACACACACACACACACAAAAGAACAGCAACAAGCGAACACACACGCAGACAGACAGACAGACAGACACACACAAACACACGCTCACCTCTGCGCTGCTTCGTAGCCACGTGCTATTGTTGACAACTGCATGGGGGCGGGCTGCATGAAGTGTGTGTTATCGCGTTATGTATGTTCACGCGCGAATACCAATGCACCGCACACAGGAGTTTTGTTGACAATGGAAACAGCAATCTTCCAACCGGACCGTATACGGACCGTATACGCACTGACCGTGTACGGACCGTATAGGTAAGGGCAGCGTCGCAAGTTCTCTTTTTGCAATGTATTCCCAGAATTTTTCTCGTCCCACTTTCAGAAACTAACCCTGCCAACAAAAAGAAAAAAAAAATTAAAAGAATGTTCATGTTGCAGGTATATAACACCATTGTTTCTCAAACATCATAACATTCAACTGATGAGCTAGTAAGAAAACTAATTTGTTTTTGGAGGAAAGAAAATATATGTGGAAATGGATCCAATATCTGTCACTGACATTCTATCGAGAGTAAAGGGCCGAATGCTTGCAGAAAGTTGCATGTTTCAATTCATTTCTAAGAGCAGACACTACTGGGACTGGTTGAATCCTTTGGAGATATCCCCTTGGCTGGTTGATGATATTGTTTGGTTGTAAAACGTAGAATGTTTATGGTTTGACTTCCTGACTTTTCAATTGCAAACCATCAACAATCAGACATTTCATATGCTGGCTCAGCCTCTTTTTAAAGTAATGGTGATGTAAATAACAATTGAATGAGGAGATAAAGCGATACAGTATTGTTATTACCTTATTGCCTTGTTAGAGGGCACGATGGACTACAATATGTTCCCAAATACACTAAGTTACACTTATCGTAGAATTATCAGTCCAAGGAGACATACGCTACAACAATGTTCATTGTTGCACATTGCTTGCAGAGTTCAAGAACATCATTGGTTTATCAACAAGTCAATAAACCAATTATCAATCAATGTGCCCGGCCCAGGTTGTTCGTGATCAGATCACCCACTGCACAATGAAACTAAGGCAGACCACTGGCATGATGGAATTCTGTCTAGAGGTCATCAAGGAGAATGATCCCAGCGGCTTCCTACAGGTAGGCCTGTGTGGGTGTGTGTGAATGATGTGTAGTGTAGGGATGTCCCGGTCCGATTCTCTGATAGGTGACCAGTCCCCAATCTGACTTTTTTCAACGTATCAGGACTGATTTTTGGCCAATTTGGATTGGTCGATCAGAATTGGGCAAGCACTTCACTTTTTCCAGTTACTTTCCAGCGAAGCTGGAAGTTCCTCCTGTTCCCCTGTTTTTTAAATAATAATAACTTGACATAATACTAACTTGAGTGATTTACTTTGAGTAAAGTGACAATGGTGCCTCTCATTGGATGGTTTGAGTACTGACTAATTTTGCAGTTGTGATATCGGGATATGGTATTGCCAAGTCTTTAAAATAAAATACTTGGTGTGATTGCTAAGTGCATCATAATTGCTGCAATTTGGATGCCCCTTGCAGTTGAGACAGTTTCGTTCAGATGCTCCAGTATGCATACTGTGCCTGCTGTCTACTATGTTTGCTGTCGGCACTTGGCAGTTAACATTGTGTGCAACCAATCTATCAGCGTCGTCATCATTGTTATGGATCACTGCTTATCGGCCCCGCCACCCACGTGGGGGCGTGATAGTCGATAGGGTTACCAGGTCACGTGCATTAGTCCCAGAAAAAGGTCAGCCCTGACATCTAGTGCTGATGAACTTGGGTGTTCACACATCATTGATATTTTTCACGCATGTCCCGGGCCACACATTGGTCAGTTCATGACCTGAACTGAATTTGAATTCAGAATTTCAGATTTCAAAGAGGAATTTGTATATGCCAAAGGTGAGTATTCCAAACTGAACTCAATGAATCATTGACTAATAAGTTATACAACTGGAAATTAATTTCACAGTCAATAATCACCATGGAATTTAATTTTCAATATTGTTGGAATTAAGAATCATTATTCAGATGCCAACCACTCAGAAATACAAACGGTGACCGTAAGAATAAAATAACTAAGGTATAAAATAACGATAGTGGAAAAATGTAAAAAAAAAGTTTCACGGTAAAAAATAAACTTCAATAATTGAACATGTTTTTTGAAGCACTATTTTGTTGAACACTTTCAATCTGACGAAAGTGGAAAACTCGGATGGGCGATTCGTTGTTAATCAAAAGTTCAAAAACAACCCCACTACCATTTGACCTTTGATGGTCGCATGATGACAGAACTGTGCCATACTTCAAAACAGCTGCTCTAAAGTTCTCACTGTCCTATGGAGTTTGCTTTTAAACTATCCCCAAGTGGTAACACCAACCCCCCACCTCCTTCAATAGGAGACAGCATGGTGATATTACATGAATGTTTCATCATTTGAATGCTATCTTCTAGCACAAGTCACAACACAGCCAATCTGGCTCTTTCTTTAATCTTGTACAAAGGCAGCCAACAAAGGCTGTGTACAAAGCATTTGGGAATATAAGGAAGATGAGAGAGAAATGAAGAGGTTTGAAAACCTAGCTATGCAGTCCCAGATCTTCACAGGTAGAACCAATTGTAGATGACACAATTTGTATGTGCATGTGTGTGGATACTAGTGTTCTTGCTTAGATTTGGAGACAATTGGCCATTTGCACTGTTCTTTCTTTTGTCCTGGTAAAGCACTTTGTGTTGCTCTGCATGAAAGTTGATATATAAGTAAAGTCTGTGTTTTTAGTTTGACCATCAGAATCACGTTGTTATCGATGGTGATTTTGTCATTGAGATTTGCAAATGAGAAACTAGGCCGATGAAGTCGTCCCGACTACTCAATCGAGTAGCAAAACAAAGCTAAAAATGTAATTAATAAAAATAAATAAATACATAATTAATACAAATTCGGCCAATCATAATTCAGCCATCTTGGAAGTGTCAGCCTCCAAAATCGAATCAGTTCCTGAACCTACCCTAGAGCATTAACACACCCAATCTGGGACAATTCCATCCATCCATTCAACAGTTATCAAGTTAACATTATGGATCTGGCGCAGCGGACGCAGATGCAACAGCGGAAGAAAATACACAAGTCTACGTGTGTCTCTCTGCTCCAGATCTCAGATGCGCTGGTGAAGCGGGTGATTGCGTCTCAGGACCAGTGGGTGAAGGGAGCGCTGGAGCCTAAAGTAGGTCCAGAGTTTGATCTGAGCGTCAACACAGATGCCCTTCTACACACCATCCTACAACTGGACTTCTGTCAAAGCAAAGGTCGGTAGAGCAGCGTTCAGACCATGTCTTGAATTCAATCACCAAAAAAGGTCTTAAAGTTGAAGTAGCTTTTTACTAGTAGTACCATTACAGTGGAAACAATTCCTTGATTAGTCACAATTACTCAAAAAAACACTCAACTCTAAATGTCTTGCCTTGATTTAGTCATTCTAATTTTACATTTATTACAATTGTTAAAATTACTCACATATCTATTGCACAATTAAGTATTACTCCAGCCATCATCTGGATTACACATGACCATCGTAATCAGGACTGTCAGAAAAAACGTCTCCAGAATAAGCATCTCACAGGGTTGCTTGTTCTTGGAGAAGCACCTGAATGGGGTGCAGCATCTGAGTGATTCCTACAGCTTGCATCTGGAAGAGTGGCCAGCATTGTTTTAGCTGTACTATCAAAGAACATGCCAGCAGGAGAAATACGATTAGGGATTAATGACATCATATTTTATGTCCACATTAGAGGAAAACAAAACGGCAACAAGGAAACAGATTTGAAACTGATTTAAAAAAATGTGTGTCCACACAGTGGATCTATAATGCCATGTTGACGGACCCCTGGCGATTCTGGAAGAAACAAGGAGCATGCGCATACCCTCATACAAATGGAATAGAAAGTGCAGAGAAAAAAACAGATTTCACTAAAAAACGTTGTAGTCTGGATGGGGCTCTAGTCAACCACTGTCAGGCCTACATGATGTCACACACTCTAGATTTGATTGAATAGGATACAATCTACATGCTGATTGTATCCGATTAAAATTAAGGGGTGCGTGAAAAATAGGTCCTCAGGGTGGAAACGGTTAAGAAACCCTGCATTAGACATTGACCTAGCAAACGTTTGGTAAGACACACAACACATGGGTGAAGGTGCACAATCTGATCATCATATTATATAATATAGATACATATATATTTTATAGAGCGCTCATTAGCTGGGAAACGGCTTAGCATTTCTCAGGCATGGTCCACAAGAGAAAAGTATTTCTTTGTTTTTGATTCACATAAAGCGATCCAAAGCCTGTTTTATTCATTGGCCCGCTCCCAGCTAACAAGCTGTGCAGCGCATGTATCGGTGAACATCACTTAATTGTGTATGTGTAATTTATAATGGCTCACGAAATACCCCGAGGCATTGGCCAACGTATCAAATATTAATGAACATGCGACAGGCATGATCATAATTAGCATTTCGCATGTTTCACACCCTGCTCTTAACAAGAGTAGAGATGAGGGACGGGAAATGTTGCATGACGTACTTTGCAAGAAACCATTTCTGTCATCATTCGTCTATTGTCATTATAAGCATAATATGAACTATAAAAATATAAACTCTGAAGTGTGATTTTATTCATAATGTACTTTTTTTATACTTATTTTTTCCAGCGTCAGCGCCATTTTAATTTTTTTTTTTTTATAGGACTAGTCGAAAATTGGTTTGAAGAGATTGGGTTGCAGACAAGCCGACGAGGGGAGTAGAACTCCGGACACTCCGGTAGACATAGCGCCATTAACATAGTGCCACTTGTAACATAAAGTGCACCAACATGGGTCATCGTTCTCTAGAAGCGCCGATCCAGTGTTGTTCTGTTTTGGGTCGGTAGCTTGAGTCCTGGCAATGCATAGATGTTGTCATGCCGTTTTTTTGGGTTGTCTGTCTCTACTTCTTTTATCTTCTACTAATCCCTGAAGGCAGATTTCTGTTAAGTTGATTGATTTTTTTAAAAACATTTTTTTTAAAATTATCACTGTTTGAGCGAAGTCAATTTACGTAGTTATTTTATTTCTATGAGATCTGCACGTTTGTGATTTGTTGTTCTGTTGATGAACTTTGTGCTGGGCTGGTTGTGTGGCACAGTTGGTTAGACCGCTGCATCCAGCCCCATTCAATCTTGTGCCTGTTCTTTAGTCTCACAGTGCACGCAGCTGTCGTGAGATCGCCAACATAAGTATGCTGCAGGTCTGCTTCCTTGCTCTCTCAAAAAATAACTTGATAATAGCCAATTTGGTGGAGGATAAACGAGGCTGAGCAGACGTTTGTTTCCTTCTCCGTACGCCTTCTTGAGCTAGTGCTCAGGACCCTCACTGAAAACTGCTGTTCCATCAATCATGCCGCATGCTCCATATTTGTTAATGTGCAGGAATGAATGACCTATAAAAGCCATTTTATGTATGCTCTACTCTAGATTATCTGTGTATGGTTTTATAATGATATTCCAAAGGCTGTTGTTAACATTTGAATGTTTGAGTAATAGCTTTTTGGACCTACTGTGACTTACTCAGCATGATGTGTGATCACATGATGAGATTAATATCCCTAAAAATATAGGGATTAACATCCCTTAGAAGATATTTTGAAATGAACCTCAACAAATGCCATAGTTGCTGGGACATTATATCTCGGAATATCACTGGTTAGAATAATATCTGCTTATTCTACATGTCTATTAAGATGCAAACCAACAAGCCAGTAAATAACATCTATGGGACCTTGCCTATCCGACGCCATGTTTCCAGACACAATTCAGGAGCTGTTGTTATCCGATGAAACGCTCCCACCGGAAGGTGAGAGCCAATCGGAGGCCGATGGGGAGATACCAAGAGGTATTACAGAGTCAGTTCCCCCTACGCCCGCTCTCCACTCCAAACCTGCCACTTGCCTCTCACACTATGCATAGCCCAAGCAGAAGTCTAGCTAACAAGATTCTAAGGAGCCTCATGGCTGATTAGCTGATTACACTCAGCATTAGATCCTCCTTTCTAAAAGATATGTAGTAAAGGACAGCTGTTTGTGAAATATCAAATATAAATACATACGTTCAACTTTTTAATAATAAATTGTACATTCATTGAATGTCCAATTGAATTGTTCATTCATTGCACAATGAATTGGACATGTATGTACAATGTTTTAATAGGGTATGAATGGCAGGGGCTCACACCAGTGCTGACAGGCCCAGGCGTGTAGGTAGTATAATGTTGAAAGTGAATTGAAGGAAAACATTCCCAAAATGTTATACTGAAATATTCTGTTCCCTTATATTAGCTGAGTTGAGATTGAGTAGAGATCGAGTCCAGGGAAGAACATATTTCAGTATTGGATAGGCTTTTTTTGTTGGACCAAGGTCTATGTTAAACGTATATGTTCCATATAAATGACAGGGTTAAGGTTAGAAATACCTTGACAGTTTTAACCGGTTCTGCGGTCTTCTTCATGAGTTGACGTCCTGTTAGCATGTCACTTCATCATGTTATTGGTAAAGTGGCGGCGCCACCAACAGGATGCCACCTCATGGAGAAGACCGCAGAAAACTGTTGAGGTATTTAAAACCTTAACCTTGTCATTTAAAATGAACATAAACGTTTAATATAGTATTTGGTCTGACAATATGAACATTGTCAATACAAGGTCATTGTTTTTATTGTAGAAAAGTGATTATCTATTAATTACTTGCAGTTGCTCCTGATGCTTTCTAAAAGGCCGATTCAGTGAATTATGAGCCTGGAGTGTGCAACCAGTGAGCAACTTCACAGTGTAAACTCTAGCCTGGGCTAAGGAATGCGTAGTGTGAAAAGCGCACAATGTTACCCCCACCTCTCTTTATTCTTTGCCCCTCCTTCACCCCGCCTGCACACTACCACCCTGGCTCCTGCACCTTCTCCAGCTCAGCCTTTCACGTCGTGGGCAGTTTGTGAGGCAAATATTTGAAACGCCACAGGCCTGCACAATATGCACAGTCTCTCACACATAAACACAGCCTCTCTCACTACACACATAAACACACACACACACACCAAACCCATGGCTATTCCACTTGAATAAGAAATAGATCAGTAAATGCTTTTGTATATTTAGAAACAATTTTATCCAAAAAACCCAGACATAGTTCAAATCTTGGACCAAACAAAAATCTTGAATTCAGCCATCTCAAAAGTGTCAGCCTACAAAATCACATCAATTCAGATCTGCCGTGGCAGCACACAAAATCCTTGGATCCCCTGCGCTCCGGGGATACCATTTGCCCATAGGTTTATTTGTATGTCATCATTTCCAGATGATGTATTATTAGTGTTTTGTCAAACATTTGCCATGTTATTTGACATTGATAAAATAGCTCCCCCTTTTTTTAGAGAAAACATATTTAAACATACACCGCTATTGATAATAGACATATAAAAAGTGACTGGCATTCATTTTATTTACCAACAGCCAAGCAGCCCAAAAATGTCTTCCTTCCGTTAGGTGCTGCTGGATGGCTGGCACTCCTGAAGTTATCCGTGATTTACCTCTCTGCTAATGACAATTGTCCATATAAACCCTTTGTTTATCTGATTCCAACCTTATTCCACTGCCCTTCTCTTCTACCCCACACCCAGTCACTGTTTACAACTAAGGCCTGGACGTCACAAATCAGGATATATTTATTTTTCCTGGTAAAATTAATTTCCATTAATTTGTATACAATGTATACTAGTAAATAATGAATAAATAATTGGTCATGATTGATGGTGAATTTATTGATTTGAATTTCCATTATTTGTACTGATTTTGTTTTTATGTAGAGGAAGAAAAAAAAATCCAGATATGTGTCATCCAGATTGTCTGATATATTACCTTGTCCTTGTCCTCTATATAGTACTGTGTCATGTGACACAGCATGTATGTCTTATCTACATGATTGGGCAACTGGAAGTGAATTTGTAAACCACAACCAGAATGCCAAACTGTGGTCAACCTTTTGTGTTCCAAAAGAGTCAACTTTACTCTTTCAGCACCGGAGACTTCCGCAGACGTCCTACAGAGAATACATGGGGTGGATTGCCCTAATGTGGGCCACTGCTTAATGTGGGACACCTAAGCTCCGGAGGCTCTCCCTAAACTAATGAGTGTCAGTGAAACTATAGTAAAAGCTAAACTATGGTTATGTCAGTGAAACTATGGTAAAAGCTAAACCATGGTTATGTGTCTAACATCAACTTCAACTGTTCAACGTTACATTTGAGTGTTCCACCTTAGGCAACTGACTGTCCCACATTAGGAAGCTGCAAAAGATGGCCCACATTAGGGCACTCTACCCAACCTACTGCCAAAGACATTGCCAAAGACATTGACGTGTTCAGTTGTTCAGAGCCATTGTGGAGAATATTTGGTTTAACATTGCAGCAATTTTAGTATTCAAAGGGTTTGTGCTGAGTGAATTAATTATAGTATAGAGATATTAAATTGGTCAACATTTTAGCCAAAAAGTAAAGTATCTACTTTGTTGTTCTTCTTTCTATTCCACCATTATGCCAGTCTATTTATAATGTCAAATACTATTATAAATTATTTGTAATTTGGGTTGTGACTGGTGACAATGTTGAGTAACTTCTTCCATGCATTGGCCTTAGCAAGTGAATTCAGAGAGAGATTGTGTGATGCGTACCATGCAGCAACCTACTTTCCACCAAACCCGTAAGGGATTATGAAGATTACACTTCCTCTTCGTTTTCATGGACATAGCCTCGCTCTTGCCGATGCGTCTGCAACTAAAGGCCATTCAGAGTGCAATTTACATGAAACGGAAGATCCTGTGTGTGTGTGTGTGTGTGCGTGTGTGCGTGTGTGTGTGGTGGAGGAACACTCTTAAAAGGGTCGTGACTTCTTGACAATTAAACATGTGGATCCCGGGGCTCCACCAGTTCTGAGCCACTGAGTTGCATGATTTGATAATGCTGGAGTGAAAACTTGTTAAGACTGTGTAACAAGGTACTTTAACGTAACGAAATTGTATCCGAATTCAAAGCTGCCCGAATAGGCAACTGACCTGGCGTGCTTGTATCAGAAGCAAGCCGCCAAATAAAAACAGTAACAAATCATGGGCCACATTCACAATGATTTCTTCATCTTATTGACATCTAAGTGGAAATGTTTTTAAAGAAGAGGAATACAGAGGCTATACAATAAGATACACTGTAAAGGAAAACACCACCGATAATTAATACTGAAATATGTTCTTCCCTGATCTTAACTGAGTCGATACATACCTATCGTGCCTCGTGCGTACACTCAATCTGTACACAGCTGTACTTTGTCAGCATAGCTTACTCCTAGGGACCCAAACGGAGTTAAAGGTAACAAAAACAAAATCACTTGAACATTTTTCCTGTTTAAATCCAGTGTGTACGTTGTTACATTAAATGAAATTCAGTGATTCTTAGTTGCTTTAAACAATGTTAACAAAGTGCTGCTGCGTACCAGAGTGAGTGTGCACACATTGAGGAAATATAGGGAAGTAACGACTCGACTGGCTTCATGGAAGAACAGATTCCAGCATGACATTTCGGTGGGGCTTTCCTTGAAATAGAAATTGACAATGATGGAACATAATGGTTTATGATCCAACATTGTAATTCAACCTATTACATTCTTTTGTTGTTCCTGCACTAATTAATAAATTAATATGTGGTGAACCACTGATGAGATCTTTTATTGATGCAAGATCAGTCGGGAGGCTGGGCGTGTCTCTCTGAACGGAGAGGTCACCGCAAGTGCAGCGGGCCTGGGATGTGCTCTGATCCAGGGGTCGGCGTGGCGGGGTTGGAGGGAACGATAGAGTTCACTGGAAGGAAGGAATGGAGGAACACAACAGCTGACTGTCAACTTAAATAGGCGTGCCAGGTTGAGGTGGCCGTATCAGATTGGTTCTGATTGTCACATGTCGCAAAATGGAAAACAAATTGTTGTTTTTCCTCAAGTCATCAACACAGTTTTTAATCACATCTTGCAATGTGGTCAACCGCCCATCCAACAGTGGACTGCTGCAATACTGTTTAGATAATTCACAAAAAGCAGGGATTCTACCTTCAATGTTAGAATTGTCAATGTTGGGAGAAATGTCACCAAACCTGGTTGACATTTAGGGTGGATTGCCCTAGAGTGGGACATTGACTAATGTGGGACTCAGATTCGCAGGCTCTGGCTCCTCCCTAAACTAATGGAAAAAAATCTAAAACAAATTGTTGTTTTCTTCAAGTCATCAACATAGTTTTTAATCCCATCTTGCAATGTGGTCAACTGCCCATTGAACAGTGGACTGCACTCCGTCGGTGCCAGCCGCCCCTCTGCTGCAGCTGGAGAAATGCTGCACCCGCAACAACAGCGCCACTCTGGCTTGGAGGGTGAGCCCACCTTCAGCCAGCCCCATAGAGGGATACATCCTGGAACTGGATGATGGCAACGGGGGGCAGTTCAGGGTGAGCTGAACACACACAAATCTGCACTCACATAAACACTATATTTTTTCAGCACTATTCTTTTTGTCTTGCCTTCAAACAACCCCACATCATTTGATGGGTACAGAGCTTAGTCCAATAGTATAGACCCAAACACCTAACACAACTTCCAAATTTTTCTTTGGTTTTCGAAGTTTGGTTACAATACAGTTACCGGTAAATTTGGTGATTCGGCTTTATTTCACCTCCATTTCAGCTACGCTAACTAATTACTGCTGTTAAAAGCACACACAGAGATGCTGTTGTTTCCGATGGTGCTTTTCTTTGAAGCATTTTAAGGTTCACCGTCCTTCATGATTTTCAGTGTTCTGCATAGAATGCCAGCCTCTGCGAGTGGGCTTGTTCATTCATTGGTGTGTTGTCAGTGCTCACTTGAGTTCACAGCATTGACAGTTGACCCTGAAATGACAACACTTGAGGTGGCACACATATTACATAATAGCCATCAGAGCTGACTTGAAGGCACTCGCATGGAAGAGCATATCAATTTACATATTAGCAGGATTGGGAAGGATGTGTTTGCAATTAACCTGTTCAACTCATCTGTACAGTACCAGTGAACTGTATCCTGCCGTTGATTTAAGGCATGAACACAGCTTTCTACACAGTGTGCTGTCTTTGTTTAATCTGTTATTCTCTGTAAGAAATGTATGATGTTTGCATAAATGTGTGTATAATTTAGATATTTGCATTATGTAATATTACCATATGAGGCCATTTCCGTCACTATGTTTATATCAGCAGATCCAAATCAGGACACACACACACACACACACACTCAAACATATGCTCAGTTTGCTCACAGAACTTCCAGTGTTCCCCAAGGCTTTGTGTAATCGAATGGTACACGCAATGAATGTGTTTTGCTGACTGAATGCAACTCTGCCTCTTCATTATTCATAGGACATCTGCTTCTTGAGTCAGTGGCCACATCATGTCTGTTTATCCATAACTCCTGCATGATGCTGCATTTCTCAGTTGAAGATGCGACAGCCTGAAGCTGCCCATTATATCAACCAAACAGTAATCTAAAAGTCCTCACTAATCCCATTTCCATTTTTTTCATTTGATTTTTAATTGTATGTGGGTGTGTGCTCCACAGGAAGTGTATGTCGGTAAGGAGAGCGTGTGCACGGTGGATGGCTTGCACTTCAACAGTTCATATAACGCCCGCGTCAAGGCATACAACGCCATCGGAGTGGGTGCCTACAGCAAGACAGTGGTGCTTAAGACTTCAGATGGTATGACACGATTTACTTTTTGGGTTCTCTTTGATTGAAACATGTATTATTTTGTATAGTTAACTGTGATTAAATAAATACTGTTTAGATCATTCACCTAAAACAGGGATTCCACCTTCAAAATCAGAATTGTCAAGATTGGGGAAAATGTCACCAAACCTTGATGACATGTAGAGTGGATTGCCCTAAAGTGGGCCATTGCCTAATGTAGGGCACCTAAGATCCAGAGGCTGTGGCTCCTCCCTAAACTAATGAATGTCAGTGAAACTGTGTAAAAAGCAAAATAAATAACTTTAAGTTCGCTGTGGAAGCTGCAAAAAAGGGGCCCACATTAGGGCAATCCACCCTGAATATGCATATCCGCGCGATTCTCCAAGCTGCGCAGCCGCGCGCACACACACACACACACACATTGTGTGTGCTAGGGTTACCCCCTTTCAGAATGAATGCGATCCCACGTTGCAAAATGTTGAGAAGTGGGAGCCTGTATACTGTCGATATATATATATATATATATATATATATATATATATATATATATATATATGTGTGTATGTATATATAAGCTGTATATATAAGCTGTCGAGCAAACCCACGACTCTCCGCTTATGTTTTTGTAGTGCACTGAGCTACTGCAGCACACACATTTAACTTTTTAAATGAGACATATTTTAATCTCTTCATCTTGGAGAATATCCAGCAAACTGGAAATGCATGTATTTATGTTAAATGCAGTGTCAAGTTATAGCATTAATCTGCTCCGCTTTGAGTGCAGCTCGCTGAGGAAGCGCTTCTCTGGCCATGCAACTAATTGGCCTGGTGAGTGGATATCAGAGCATACGTGCTGTTTTTTATTCATGAGTTGACCGGCAGATGTTCTCCACACTCTTAGATCTGGCAGCAGGTCAACTGGATTAAAAAATGATCCAATGTGCCTACATCGTTCATTAACCCAGCCACTCGGTGGAGCCGAGGAGCAGGAACTTCCTTGCATTGACCGAGATTCGAACCCAGGTGTTCAGCGTCAAAGTCCATTGCTCCGAGGAGGGGAGATCAAACGTTCCCTTCATTTGACCAAGCTGCAGAGCTATGCTAATTAGGGTTCAGTTGTGAATGAGAAACCCCAGGAACAATATAATAACGATACAGATCATTGTGTGGAAATACAATTTTCCATTTCATATTCCCTACCAAATACTTCATGGACAAAAACATATTCTTTCATATTTCAATTGACAATACTTTTGGTTAATTTCCAGCCAAAAATGTAGAATATTAGTTAACTCTTTCAGTGCCAGTTCCATAAACTTCTTTCATAAAGCACATACAGTACTTACTACCAAAAACATATTTTTAGAATGCAGAAAATTCTAATAACAATTGTTGGTAGAAAATACTGATTTCCTTCATTACATAATAAGCTACTGATTTCAAATATGAATATTTGACCTCCAAACATGACTCTCTTTTGTGTTAAAATGGTCGGTCAATACTAGTCAATACTGTCTGCAGTTGATATCAAAAATAACACTGCTATGTATGTTTTCTTCATGAAGTTGTTAAAAAGATGATGTTTGTGTCAGAGCCCCAGATTCTTCCTTTGCTTTCACTAAGGCAAACCATGGAAGTGTTCTGTTCCTTAAGCTACTTCACTGAGAGTTATTGATCGATATTGCTGCTTAATATTGTATTTTTTTATTTTTTACTTTACCTATCTTTCCCTCTCAATTTCTGTGGCTGATCTTTAAACTCTGTGGTCAGGCTGAACAGCCATGGTGGACCTTTCTGTGTAACAACTTCCATACTGGATTTAAATAGGAAAAACAATTGGAAGTGATTAGTTGAGCCTACCTTTACCCTTGTTTGGGTCCATAGGGTGGAGCTATATGCTAACAAAGTACTGCTACGTACAGAGTGAGGTAGATATAGGTAGATAGGTATGTATGGATTTGATATCTTTGTATCGCTACAAAAACATTAGTTAGGGCCTACGCAGTTTAAACCGTTCTTTTGAATATCTTAAAATATTGCCACGCAACTTGCTTCAGATCGATAAAAACTGTGTTTTTCCTGTTTTTGCAGTGGCTTGGTTCACTTTCGACCCCACCTCAGCACACCGGGACATCGTCCTCACCAACGATAACATGACAGTCACCTGTAACAGCTACGATGACCGCGTGGTGTTGGGGACAGCAGCCTTTTCAAAGGTCAGTGCAGTATGAGTGGCTGTGCATTGCCGAGCGTGACTAAGGGTAAACAAAGTATAACGTTGCCCCATGTAAAGATATTGGATATTCGGAAAACAAGCCCCTCTACCCTTTACACTCTGTTCGCATGCCCTTCAGAGGTACTTTCAGTGACAGATTCATTGTCCCAAACTGAAGCATGGAGCACCACAGGAAATCATTGCTGCCAGCAGCTATCAAACTTTATAACGCTTCCATATGACTCACCACAGACACCTGCCCTTGACTTCAGTGAATGAATGAACTGATTTTGCACGTGGCCTGCAAACTACTGGCAATGTTGTATTGTATAAGCCTATGCATTAGTATATATGGTGTATGTTCTGGTAATTGGACATTCCATCATCTTTTGGGATGATTTGCTTGTTACCTTTACAGGTTTGATCAACTGATGCTACTGACTGTGAGCTGGAACTGCTGAATGAACATAATCTCCCTTTTGAATCAGAACACTATTCTGATTCCTATTTTGATTACTATGTGTGCTGCTGAAATGCGGCCAACCCTTTGTTTAGTGTGAGGACATCAGCCATTCTGAATTCCAGAGTAAAAGGCCATCATACCAAGTCGTTTCAACCATTGCTGGATCTGGATTGCTGGATTGCTGGATGACTAGTACAATAAATAACAATATCAGTATCACACAGAGAGGTTAAGCACAAAATAACGGGTTTCCAAAATAAACTATGAAATATTTCTGAGGGACAACAATGTCATTTGAGAAAGAACCGACACTGTTACTTTTTAAGCAAATTTTTTTGAACAGCCTAACATTGATAACAGAAGATATGTTGCTGTTTGGAACCACATTTCAAACTGTAATCAGAATTTCTCAGACTTACGGTAGGCCTATAATTTGATCATAGGCCTTGAGAATTACATATGCCACTTTGAATCACTTGAACTTGGAGATATTTGGATATTTATTTTTAATTTTAAAAATGTCATTACATTATTTTTTTCATATTAATTTTGCCTGTTGTCATCATCATTGTCTTTACATTTTTACATTTCTGTTTCCTAATTAATTTTAGCAACCAGCAACCTTGATACAAGGAAATATATTTGTCATATAATTTTTCTTTGTATCTAAAATATTATTAAAAGTTATTTTGTGAACCTTTTGGTTTGTGAAATTGAAATAACACAGTTCCCACAGGTTCCATTGCTAATTTAGCATTCATATTACCCCTGAAAGTTCAACTATTATGCAGTTGAAAATGTCTGCAGCTCAGACATTTTGTCGTGATTCAGCTGCTGCGTGGGAGGATGTGTGTGTTCAGGTTTTTGTGTGTGAACCATTTGTCATTTATTCAACTTGTCTCATCATGACTCTTCGACATAACTGTTCCCTTCTTGCACTTTGCAAAGGGCGTGCACTACTGGGAGGTTTGCATCGATCGCTATGACAACCACCCGGATCCTGCGTTTGGTGTGGCACGCATCAACACATTGAAGGACACCATGCTGGGCAAAGACGACAAGGCTTGGGCCATGTACGTCGACAACAACCGCTCCTGGTTCATGCACAATAACTCACACACCAACAGGTAAGTGTTTCCATGAGCCAAATAAAGCATCATCATAGTTCACTTTCTCCGCTTGCAGCAGAATGTGCACCAACATGGGTCAGCCTTCTCCAGAGTTTCCGGTCCAGTGTCATTCTGTTGAGGGTTGGTAGGTCAAGTCCTGACCATTTGTAGACGTTGTCGCGCCATCTTTTGGGTTGTCGTCCTCTGCTTCTCTTGCCGGCCACTAGTCCTTCGAGGCAGAGTTTTGTCAGTCCTGTTTGGGATCTCTTGATGTGTCCGTAGAGTTTAAGGGTTCTGCTTTTGATTATTGCCATTATTGGTATGAGTGAGGTTAATCTGTGGAGTTGTTTGATTTCAATGTGGTCTAGAAGGCGGTGTCCTGTCATCCATCGCATGATGTGGTTCTGGAAAGTTTCGATTGTACTGCTCAATTTTGTGGTCCAGTTTACGCATTCAAGGCCGTATAATACTACTGGTAGGATGAA
>OMKY01219370.1:0-13325 GCA_900302395.1 Bregmaceros cantori | reverse complement strand
GGGCTGCAATGATGCTGATAAAAAGTTTGTAGATGTGGCTCAGGAGACTGATGGGCCGGTAGTTTTCACATTCAAGTCTACATTTCTTTTTGTAGATGACAACAATTAGGGCTTCTTTGAAGGATTGGGGAATCTCCTTGGTTATTAGTATGCGATTGAAAAGAATGAGGAGTGCGTTGATTAGCGGTTCTCCTCCTGCTTTGAGGTACTCTGAATGGATGTTGTTAAATAAATAAATAAAGCATAACGTTGTTTTATTGGGTTTGTTACTAACTTACTATGTGGATGTACCAGTAGGTATCCCTGTTGTGAAGTGTCTTAGTTCTGATTGTTTGCTTTATCGAAACACTGCCGCTTCAAACATGTGTTATTGTTCATCATTTTAAAACTGAAGAGCATGTGCACAAAATCTTCCTTGAAAACTCATCTTGTCTCCATAGAATATAATGAATTTTAAGTGGACTTTTAGCAAACTTTTAACTTAACTTCTGTCATCTGTCCGTTTAGCACTTAGGGCAACTACAGTTGTTTTTTAAGGGTTTTTTAGATCAATGTTGAGTTAAGAATCAAGGTCAATAACCTCTGACCGTGGTTCAGCCCACAACTCTCAGTCTAGAGCACAAGCACGTATTCTTCTGCTCAACCTTCTTGCTCTTTCTCTCTCTTCTGGTTTGCATGCATACATGCATGCATGCAGATCAGTATCCTTTGCAAAATGTTGACCCGACATCTTTCATGATAAGTTAACCCACTACACACAACACTTCTCCTTTACAGTTTAGGTTAACTAAATA
The DNA here is from genome assembly GCA_900302395.1 of Bregmaceros cantori. NCBI lineage: Eukaryota > Metazoa > Chordata > Actinopteri > Gadiformes > Bregmacerotidae > Bregmaceros > Bregmaceros cantori. The sequence continues at coordinate 12,531 of OMKY01219370.1, read as the reverse complement.
ATGACGGGTTACCAGCCCCGTATGCACGAAGCATAGAGAGATGAAATGATGGCTTGATTGATGTAAATATCACTAGGATGCCTAGTATTTTAGGCAGTCCTAAAACATTCCCTTAAATTCCACCATATATGTGTTTCTGTTTATGTGCATGTTGCGTGTGTGTGCTTCCATTCCCACAGAGCCGAAGGGGGGATTTCAAAGGGAACGACAGTGGGTGTGCTGCTAGATCTGATCCAGCGGAACCTGACGTTCTTCATTAACAAGGAACAGCACGGACCAACAGCCTTCGACAACCTTGATGGAGTCTTCATGCCAGCTGTCAGCCTCAACAGAAACGTGCAGGTTCAGAATACATTTCAACATCGTTTTCATTGTTTACCACAGTCCTGAGTGGTGCCGTGATCGGAAGTCAACATTTGGTATTATGGCCCTACAGTGGGAGTGTTGTCATAAAATGGCCATAAACATTGATGTATGCTTTTTAATTAATTTCATTAAAAATGCTGATGTAGCCAGATGCTGATCCAGACCCCCCTTGGGTGATAGCATTTTTTGGAAGGCGGATTCATTTGCAGAACCGTGCTGGCTGACATTGTCAATGGAGATTGTCCGCATTGGCATTTCAGCAGCACCGCAAGAAGTATGATTGGATCGTTTGTTTTAAGGACAGTGAGACTTTGTGCACCAATTCAAAACATGAAACATAACGACAAACCATAACAACGCTACTCCAAAACATCAACAACATTGTACATATTACACATTTTTTAGAAGTTGAAACATGTATTTCACATTATTAACAGAACATTTTTGCACATCAGAGTACTAAATTGTATATATTTTGGTAGAGGTTTGGAGGTCGTAAGATCCGCCGGCGGTGGAAGAAGGACGCAGGCTGGAGTGCTCGATGTGATATGTGTTTATTCCACATAGGACCGGTTCACAAAGAGGCAGAGCCTTTTCGACTCATTGCATTTATAGGCAGAACACAGAACATTCCAGACATGTGGTGTCACAATGCTAGGCTGACTGCTATCGGCCAGCCCCATGTGACCTCCCATGTGTCATTGTATCAGTCTAAACCAGACGTGATGAAATCCTGTATATTGCTCGATAATTCTATTAATTGTGGATCCACCACAGAGGCACACTTCTTAATGAAACTGGGCCTATACAGTCGTCCTGACTGCTAAAGGTTTATCCCCGAAAACGAAGAATTCCTTTTTTATTTTATTATGTCTTCATAAAAATTCGGCCAATCATAATTCAGCCATCTTGAAAGTGTTGGGCTCCAGATTCTAGAGTGGAACACACTGAATCTGGGACAAATTCATCCATCTATTCAAAAGTTCCCTTTTTACCCGAGGGATCTTCCGCATGGTACAAATACCATGATAGTAAATTAGCGAATGGCAATATGATAGAGCAATACTATTACTACAGCAAATTGCCAATTGCCCAATATGCTACTCCCCTGCTTTTTGAAATACTTTTTCATCTTTTCCTAGGTCACCATCATGACCGGTCTGGATGTGCCAAAGACCCGCAAGAAGTGAACGCCTGTCCCCACTGTAAAGAAGGTCCGCTCTGTTGCCAGATGCCATGTTGTCGGGGATCAACATCTTTACCTCTCACCAAACTTGTCTCGAAGAGCCCAGACTTTGGAAATGGGAATGTTTACAAAATCCTTCTCTATTTTTCTTTGTGCTTCTTTTTGACAAGGAGGTTATGTTTTAGCATGTGCTCATCTGGTTATGAACAAACTAGCAGGTTGCACATGGTCCAATACCAATTTTTGGTGCAATCTGTGTCATCGCGTGGGTGCAGAATTTCAGTTTCATAACAACTCAAAAAGGGAAATTTGGATGATTCTAGGATATCTTCATATCTTGGGTTAGGAGTGAACAGATCATGCTGAATAGAGCAAGTGTAAAACGAATGGGTCACAAGCTGCACCGATGACAGCCCATATTATAAAACTTTCATTACTTTCATGAACAAAGTTATCTTTACCAATAGTTTTGGTTTGTTGTATCTCACTAAAAAACTGAGCTACGCTGCAGGAGATAATTCTAAGAGCTTTTTAGATCTTGTTCTTTTTCATGTTTTCTGCAAATGTGGCATTCATTCTAAAACCTTTCTAGCCCAGTTGTGTACTCCATGTTAGCTGAAGTGCCAAATACAGCTAGTGGATATGGTTCATTTTCAAAACGAAACAAAAAACTCTTTCAATCTTTGGAAACTTGCTGCCATTTTGTAAGTCAGAGTTTACAGCGTTGACAAATTTGAAAGGGGCCTATAGAGCACTATCGCACTCGCTAGGCAGAGCTGAGCAAAGTACGTTGCAATGATGCCAAACCGAGCCGCGATCGGCCATGTAGGACTTTTGACTACTGTGAATATTTTCGTTCTATTGCGAAGCAGGGCCAAGGCAACATATGGCCATTTTTTGTGTAGGGCCAGAAATGTGCCACTTTCCTGTACTGACAGTATGCGTGTAAATAGTTGAGTGGCGTCGTTTGTGCGAGGCGGTGGAAACAGACCCTCGGTTGGTATTGCCATAAAAAAATATTTGAACTGATTTGATTTAATGTATTTTTTTTCATAACTTATGCCCCCATGATCCCTCCTGTTTATTCATTTGTTCACAATTGACTGGTCATAGATGGTGTCATCAAGCTAGGAAGCATGCCATGCACTATCACAGACAGTCTTGCTTGGACCTGGGCATCCGATAACAATGAGGTCCGGGCCTAACCAGATAGGAAGAGGGATTACTTTACTCAATTTACAGTGAAGTCACCTGAACATTATTCATGTGTCTTATGCACATTTGATTCTATATTATACTGTATAGATTGCTTATTGTTTTTGTTCTGCTGGAAATCCTAGAGAACATCATCCCTAATTCAGATCTTAGCACCCACCTTAGCTCTATACCATGCGTTTGCGATGCCCCCCTATTTGATATTTGTTAAGGGCAAGGGCTTAAATGAAGTGTAGACTTCCCTAGGCTCCAAGTGAGGTCAGGGGCTGACTTGGAACACCAGGGCTGAGAACATGACTGAATTCCACAAATGTCACAGATCAGAAAGAAATACTCAAAAACATAGTTCGCAAACAAGTGCTAAGGGGTAAAATGATGATGATGGATGCGAATTGGGACGCAGCATAATACTCCCTCACACACACACACCCTGGCGCGCACACATGTGGAAGAAAGGATGCCACGGAAATAGCTGTGGCTACCTGGCTGTGTGTCTGTCATTCAGCACAATTACCATGGGGAACAGCTTTTTTATACCTTAATGACGTGCATTCTTGCCTTGACTTCTCACCATTTCATCACATTTGAAATGATTGGCTGTATGGCTATTTTGAAGCAATGCATCAATGATTTCTGTATTGTTTAATCTTTTATTCATATTTTAAGATTTTCATTTGATTTCACTTGATCCAAATCTCGGTGTGGATTTGTTAGTGCTTTAACATGGCATGATGAAGTCATCCTTGCGAAGCATTGATAGCATGGACCTGCTTTATTTCAACTAAAGTACACTGATATATTTATTCAACACAGCACAATGGATACAAGTAGCCATTTACTTTACTACTGACCTCCATAGCAATACTGGAACTGCTGTGGAAAAAAGCATTGGATCTAATTTGCTAGCCCACACATTTGTGTCAGGTTAAATTATAATGTATACAGTATGATTGCTTGGAAGTAGCCATATATCGATATTATCGATGTTGTAACATCAAATCACTCTCTTTGGAGACAAATAGGATTGCCCTGGCGCGCCAAGAAGTGGCACGCACCCTAAACCAAAAGAGATGCATGAACTTATATTTGAAACAAAACTTTGGGTTATGACTGTGGTGCATCACGTATGTACCTGAGCCATACTATTACGCACACACAGCATGACAGCAATGAATAATTTACCAATAGATGGCGGCAAAATGAAGATTATTTGACGCCATTCAGTCTTGTAAGGTCTCGCGGACACCTGATTTTCCAATGCTATATTTAATTTGTGTTAATTGTATCGGAAAGCACTTGTTTTATATATAGGTTTAAAAGCGAAATGTTTCTTTTAAGTGGTATACAATTTTTAAGAATAAACTGTGCATGCAGTGAGCAAAATGAGAGTTTTGTTTACCTTTTAGCAGCTGTTTAAGAGTAATCTAATAGATATTTATTAAATTACTCGTTAAGGAAATGACAGATATTGCAGCTGATGCTTTTACTAGCTTGACATGGCATACATATACGCATGGAAATACCACAACGTGAGTGATCAAAATGAAAGTCGCGAACTCATATTTTTGTATACTTATAGTATTATATTTATACATTATTTATTTATATTATTTATATGTTCATATTAATCCCCAGGGGGGTGATTTCAGTTAAGGAATTCCAGCTGCATAGATATCTTCAGGGCCGTGACACATAGGGTAGACGTCAGTGGGTGTTTAAAGTCATTGGGAGGTGGGAACGGTACATAGGCAGTTATTCTAAGGGCTTAAGTTGAATATTAGAGTCACTGATTACTGAAGCTGATTCACAGATAAATTAATTCTTAACTACAGGAATTTGGATCAATTTTAACTGTTCATAATCCAGGTCCCTGCACTCTGTCGTAGTCCCTACATCACCTTATGCCCACATGTCTCTTGGGAGTATTTCACAAAATGTTCTGCTGACATTTGTCAACAAGGGCTGTGTTTACATGGGAACAGTTATTAAGAATGAAACACAAATGCAAGAATTGATCTGAACAAAAAAAGTTCATTTTGATTTCAGGCACAATCAAACACACCCCGACACTCTGGGTTACTGTGGACCTTGATCTGTGAGACAAGTGGCTAAACCTTTGACATCTGTACCAGATTATTAAACTGTGAATGCCGGGCAACTTTAGACATCTAAGCACCATATTCATTTTCATTGAAGTGCAATGTTTGTTTTCAATGGACCAAAATATGTGTCTGAGGCAGTTTTCCTTTTTTTTCTTAAATTATACTACAATATAGTATATCATGCTAACAAAACCATTGCATTCATAACCTTTACCCCATAATTTTCTGCACAATTGCTGTGTTGTTAAAACATCCACTGGACTCTTACACACTGGCTCCAACCCCAACTTGACTTTTCTCATGGCGACCCTGGCATGTAGACTGTTGGAGCTAGGATTCAAACCATCAACCTTTTGGTTTTCAACCCTCAGGTCATTGGAGCGGCTCTACCAACTGAGCGATCCCAAGCTGGGATCAATCCTGTCACTCATAAATTCAATCCATCCAGCCCCAACTGCACTAGTCCAAGTTGGAAACTGAAATCTCTTGATGTGAAGTCCTTCTCAACTTATACAGACATGCACGATATTAATATTCGATTCCAGACATGATAAGGAATTATACATATGTGAATTGCCATTACAGTTATCGTTTAATATTATAATTTATTTTTTTACATAGTTTATTTCTTCTGATTCCCATCTCCAACCAGTAGAGGGGGGTGCTTGTATGAGACATGAACTGCAAGTTTCAACCAAAGCACTGTGACTGCAGAGGTCAAATACATTCAACAAACCCATATATATATATATTTGGTCAAGCATCTAATCTACCCAGGCATCTACTCATTTTAATTTGCATTTATGTTCTCTATAAAGAGTAAATGAATGTGTGTGTGTGTGTGTGTGTGGGTGCACATGTACTTGTGCACTGTGTGCGTGTGAAAGCATTCCGTTTGTACAAGAGTCATATGCATGATAACGCCCTTCATGTGAGACTCAGCCACCACATGTGGTTATAACCTATGTTATAAAGCATGGTTTAAACATTGATGTTTATTTACGCCCTCCAAGTGGTTTTGTAAATATAGGTCATGTCCCATTGTATTTTTAGCGATCAAAAAGGTTCAAGGACAATGGGCTTACGTGTGATCTGTGAGATGAAGGTTTCGTTAACCAAACGTCCAGGGCATTCATCACAATTAGTGGTTCTAGATGGCACATTCATTGGCAATGCAAGCTATGGGGAAAATTGCTGTATGTAAAATTGGTAAACAATGTTTTGCGACTGATGGAATACACTGAATTTTTCTGAGAAACGCTAGCTCGCCAGGCTAGAAAATAGCCAGTGCTATATACTGCATTTACATTGATGTGATCCATAATCAACATAAAATTTCTAATTTTAATTTCAAATGCATTGCCTCATGGTCTTCCAAGGCGTTTCAGCCAAGGTTTTACCATCGAGTGAATGGCGCAATCCTGGCCTTTAACTTTAAGCCTTCTTGAAGGTGAAGACTGCAGGCGCAAAGTTGACTCTTTCAACCTGATTGTTTATGGACCAAAATGGGGAAATGGCCACTGTACCATTATATTATGAAAACATTTTTTCCACACCTTTCCCCCTGATGTTGAGCATTGAGAACAATAATAAATGCATTTGTGGCAAACCTTGTTCATCACTGGGCTAAATGTTTGTTCGTTACAGAGAAAGGTTGATTTCAAACCATTCCAATAAACCTTCCTGTGTATAAAATATTGTTTTTTTTTGACTGCTGAAGATTTCTAGTTTTCTACAGAATTTTACAAAAAAAGTGTAGAATTATGACAGATATGTTATATTCTGACATAATTTGTAAAGATCAATTGTAAATTGCAATGCATTTTTGTATTATTATTTTAATCAATTTGGCTTACGCAGATGGACCAACATCATCACACTTTTAGATGGCTGTTCTGGACCTATTCAAAGTCTAAGCCAAACACATTATAAAAAGATATCACAGCAATAAAGATGTAGTGGTTGAGTTATCTTTCTTAACTGTAGAAACATGGAGAGGTTTAATGATGAGCTCAAGGATTGAGTATTTGACCCCCTCTTTGGGGATATAGTGTAGTGTAGAACTGGATATAGTATTGGTATCAGAACTTTGGAATGCTCTGCCAGCCTAAAAACCTACCTGTTCTTCAGGCTTCTCATAGTTGCACTGGTCTTTTTTATAGGCAATGTTTTTAGCGTCATGCGTTTTATTTTCATGTCTCTGTAGCACTTTGAGAATCTAACAAATGTGTAGTGCATTATATATTTATAATTACATTCATTAATAGTATTATTATTATCTGAGCCAGGCCTAAACTGGTGCCATCCATTTGAGCAACTTGTAACTGCCTTAGCATTCCAGCTAAGGCAGTTACATAAAACCGCACTATGTATGCAAGCTGTTTAGGTACAATAGCTCATATAAATGTATTTGCACTTCACAAGAAAGTTAGAAATGCTATGAATATTGTATTATTCACACAATGACAATACCCTAGACGCAGATATAAAAATGATGAATGGTGTCAGATGCATTAGCACACTGGCAGCTACATGGTTTACGAGCAAAGAAATTATTTTATGCTTGAAAAACGCCTCACACAACTTGCAATTAATAGACGAAGGTGAAACATCTACAATCCAACGGAAGAAAAAAAACATTGGAACTCCTGACCAACCGTCTGTTGTGTTTTGAGCCAGCAACCGCTAGTGGCAATTTGCACCCACTAAACACTCCCTACCTTGTCATAGTTTTTAATTAAACCCTAGGTGTTAAGTGACCCGGGGGTGGTTTTTGCACACACATTTGTACCACGCTGGGACAAGCAAACAAGTAATGATGCCAGTCCCTCTGCTCTGCTGTCTAACAAAAATGTTAAATCATTGTAGAAAATGAACTATTCATTTAAAAAAGACATTCTGATCATTTTAGGATCATGCTTTTGTTGTGAACTTCCCAAAGCACTCCTTTCAGCATTGACATACATATCCACCACCCGTCTGTGTGATACCCCCACCCTGTGAACAAATGCTCACTCAATTTGTCTCTGCATCTCAGTTGCCACGCTCCAAGATCATTTGTACCGATTTGAACATTACGTAAAACAAAACAAAAAAAAACACAGAAGGTTCCTGTACATTTTCAATTTAATATATTTGCTTTGTCACAATGACTGGTGTGTGTGTTTGTGTGTGTGTGTACGGTCTGGCGACACTGCCAGCAGTGATCCGAGGCCATGAGAGAGCCACTGGAATGGCCTTTGAAAGCAGTCTATACCCATACTCAGGACATGTGAAAGAGCAAAAGCTTCTGGGTGTGAGAAGCTCTTGCTCACACTCGTGGGGGGAAAACAGGACAAGTGATATGAACCAACACCAAATTCCAGATCAGATTTGGACTTCAGGCGCCGGCCTAGTTGAAATTGAGATTTGAGAGTCAAAAACTAAAAAAACAAAAACAATCTCCAATCTTGAATCCTGGTTGTGAATGATGGCCACGTGTTCATGTTTGGGATCAAAAAGGTAGGTAAACATCAAAGGCCATAAAAAAGACCATGAAATGTCATAAACTAGATGAAGTTCAGCTGAGCTGTGCTCAAACTGTCCGATCATTTTCCACTGACCCTCTTGATCTCCTTCGAGGTGAGTTTCAGCATGCCGCCCTTGAAGCGACCCACTGAAGAAGAACCCGCCCTCACTCCAAACACAGGGGGAGCCGCAGGTTTCTTTTTGCTTTTTTTGTCCCTAGAAGGAATTAAGTCACACATGAGGACTCAATATAATTATTCCTTTGACAATAAACATCTCTAAATTGTTGATATTCTCTACAAATTAATCATTTATCTTGATGCTCCTTTTGCAGAGGGAGGAGAGTACCATTTTCACCAGGCGCTAGGCAAAAAAATGGCATCTGCACCACATGCAATACAACATGTGCCTAGTTGGATATATTGCCGACTGAGTCAACAACGTGCACGCCTTTTGGGCGGTGCCATCTTGGTTAGTCCGGGAAAATAGCACATACAACAAATCTTTCGAAAGCCCCCAAACAACTTTGTGCGAAATTGTTTAAATATGTAATTCTGAGTAATAATGCTGCTGCAAACTCATTTACTCGGCTTTATAACAAATTCTATACAATTGTTGTAGGAAATTAACTATTCCTTTAAAAAGGCAAACCATGCATTTTGTTGCCTGTGCGCTTTACAGCTCATAGACTTTGTTGGCTGTGTGAAACAAAGTAACTATTGATAATGCCAAATGTCAGCATTGACGGGTTAAACCTGTTTTAAAAACAAGGCTAAACTACCCAACTTACCATGGATTTTCATCATTCTTCCTCTTTTTCTTCTTCTTCTTCCCTGTCTTATCCTACATGAGATGAACACATCGATATTTACATATTACACATGTTCATGGTATGACATATCTTAGTCATCATCTTCATCAGACGCGCTGCATGGAAAACTAAGGTGAAGTCTTTATGCCATTTATTTATAACGATTATATATAAACGGTTCGCATTTCAGGGGAAATTTTTTGCTCAGAGCTGCCGCCACCGCGTGCCGTCGGTCACCGACACACGTGGTCGGGTCCCTGGGCTGGGTGAGTAAGCAAGACTATTAGCAGCGCGTGTTATTTTATTTTGCCCACTTGGGACTCACAGAGAGCCGATTGTCACCTCTACCGGAGGACAGCTCCTTCCCACCACTCACGGAGCTGGCACAACTTTTTCCCACATGGGACACGTCGCGCACAGCACGCACGGATTCTTCTACCGTCACCGTCAGTGACGCTCGACCACACGTCCCTCCTTCATAAGGTTGTGAGCGACTCACCCCAGACGCTTCGTGTGTCGAACTCTCTTCAATGGGCTGCTATCGGATTGAGCATCATAGGCTGCTCAATCCAGAGGCGACTGGCAATATGCCACTCTGCCAACACCAGCGAACGGACCCATCCCAGCACGGAAATCTCTCCCTGGATTACGGTCTCTCTAACTGAATGGACAGTAGCTCACACAGCACTCTCAACCCACCACCCCGCAACACGGGGACACATCTCCGTGCTCACCTCCTGCGCCGTCTCTATAACACAGCACCATCCTGTACGTAGCGGGGGACTATACAAGGACTTCCACATCTTCCACACCTCAGCTCAATGGACTACCGTTGGCACTGCCGGCGGACAAGATTCCTTTGTACGTTTATTGACTTGTTCATAAAATTTCGGGGGAGCTATATAGCGGTTCGCATTTCTGGGGAAATTTCATGGCCATATTTGACATATCAGACATTCATGGCCATATTTGTACTGGTCATTGTGATTCTTTGCGACACATCCACACACTCCCTCCGCTATCTTAATAAGACACAGGGGAGTTCAGTGTTCTCTCTCTTTTCTGTTGTGTCTCTTGACGAATAAAGAGCATTATGTTAGAGGCTGGTTCCCTTATTTCACACCTACTTCTACAACGTCTCTCGCTGGCATCAGCTTATGGACTATAAGCCTATAACTGAGATGGAGGCGCCCTCTTGTGGCCGAGCGGCCCAACAACATTAATAGAAAAAGACAAATTTAAATAAAAAAAAAATAGATTTTTAGAATGAAAAGGTTGTAAACACACATTTTCCAGAAGGTTAGATTATAAAATGTTGGTCAGATATAATTTGAAATATATTTGAAAAGCAGTGCCGGTTTGGTTATTTTTGAGGTCAACTACATACACTCCAGATCCCATTGGACCAGCATTCACATGTCTTTTTCCACAGTGTGAATGCGACCCAACTGACCCCCACTCACGTACAAGTCACACGTCTCTTAGTGTGAAAATGCCCTGCTCCTCTTACCATCTCAGCTTCCTTCCTGGCCTGGATTTTCTTCTCCCTGAGGTCCTGCTGTAGCGTTTTGTAGTTCATATATTCTTTTTTAGGGACCTGGGTAGCAAAATGGAACCATGAGCTTTGCTCAGCAGCTTGTCAACGTCCACTGATCTACGTGCACCATTCTCCATTATGTAAAAAGGAAATTAAACACACTCTGGTCAGGCTATAGCACTTCATGACATTTAAATAATAAACAATAAATAATAAATTTTGAAATAATAAACACAAAATGACTTTCCAATAAAATGATTTAATTTCTAACCTTAGAATTCTGAAAGACCATTTAGTATTTATTGCCAATATTACATTACAAATTTTACATACACCGGCAACCTAGTACATTATTTGATCATCATTTTATATTCCATTGATAACAGATTAGCGTAATTTTCAGCAATAGGGTGGAGTGTCACAGAAGACAGGACTTTTAACCTGAAGTGTTGTGACAATGTTTTTTCCATTGTGGATTTCAATTATTAACACCCATTGTTAGATTGTTGAAATACTATTTGTTGCAGTGGCAACAAATAGTAGCAAAACACAGCATTCATAGCAAGGGCATCAACAGCACATCAGATTCACAATCAAAAAATGCAACAGTGATTGGACAATGATACAATTATTTGGAATTTAACATTGCATCAACAACAATAGCAGAGGTAAATAGCCAGTTGAATTGGCAAAACTATTACATAGCAGGAAAAGTGCTATAACATCAAGGCAACATGATGAAGTTAGAGCTGCACTGATTAATCCGTGATAATTGATTATTAATTAGTTTGAGACTTGGAGTTATATCAATAATTGATTAATCGTTTAATCGTTTCCTTGTTTGGCCCATTCTCTGCTCAAATGTGTTGGAAGGATGTCGTTCCAAATGCCACTGTAATCCCAGTGTCACCCATTAAGATTCTGAATAACCTTGGGGTGTTAACAGCCGTGGCGGACGCTGGGATTTAGAACCAGGGCCCTTACATCGGTGGGGCTTTGAGTATTCTTTATCTCTCTCTGGCTCTAGTCACGAAGCTTGTCGCTTTTGCTGGACACCCCAGGGAAAACCTTAAAATACAACAATAAAGATAATACGATTTTGTGGAAACCCAACATGTTATAATTTAGCGCAGAGGAGTAGGCTGTTCCATGCTGACAAGGACACAAAATAAGGAAATGTTAGCAATAAGTAGAAATAGTGAAACAGTCATTCTTTGAATATTAATATTGCAAACTTTTAATAATAATAATTTCAGATTAATAATCATTCCGATTTTGATGGAAAAATCAACAGATTAAATGGATTAATTGTCAATAATTAATCAATTAAATTGATGATTAGAACAACTGTTAATTGCGGCCCTATATAAAGTACACATCAGCATTAAAAAAATCAATTCCACAGATGCAGCAGTAGTAGAGAGTAATAATGCTGGTAGTGATAGGCCTTACGTTCGCTCCCAACATGATCGCACGCTCCTGCTCATACAACCGCTGTGTTTCCTTCTTGTAACCGCGAAGGCCGAAGCGATGAACATCCAGTCGGGCCTGGTTATATGCACAAACACAACAGTCAGAGATATCCTCTTCATATCGGAAGCCGTTAGATTGGGACATTATTGATATGATTGGGGTGCGCGGTGGCCGGGCGGTTAGAGAGCGCGTCCCCCGACCACAGGTCGAGCAGCGCCGCAGGTTCGAATCCCCTGTCCGGCATTTCTGCAATGTCTCCCCCCAACTCTTCATCCCGGTTTCCGATTAATCCTGTCGCTATCTCTCTCAATAAAGAATGAAAAATGGCGCTTGC
>OMKY01219366.1:0-10513 GCA_900302395.1 Bregmaceros cantori | reverse complement strand
TTAAGCTGCATAAGCCACTTTCCGACCCCAGCACTCCTCTACCCAGCACTCGGCAAAACCATTAACTTTGCCTTGTATAAAGACTACACCCCCTGTACATAGACCCTAATTATATTGTTACAAGCATTATCACGTCCTTGTCTAGCACCTGTACCAAGAAAAAGTCCTAGTGTGTGATCTTTTATCATTGGCTGTGTCCGAAATCGCTCCCGAACCCCCAGATAGTGCACTATATGGGGCGCACACCATTTTGTAGGGGTGTCCGAATTCTCCATGTACCCTATACACTGAAAGTATCCCACAATGCACCGCGAAATGTAGTGAGCATCGGATGTACCCTAGACGGAGCAATATAACCCATAATGCATTGCGAGACATTTAAAAAAAAAAAAAAAACTAAACTTATGATGAATGGCGCGGCGGGAGTAACCGACCACAGCAAATAGTTATAAATGTAAGTGCTTTTGACTTTTTGTGATGATTTTTGAATTTTATAATTATATTTTTTTGTAATTATATTTTATAATCATTTTCAACGGCTCCAACCCTAGGGTCCGAAATCTCGGCCGTTGCTGTTGAGTGCACTATAAGTGAGTGTACTATATGGGGGCTAGGGAGTGGAGGATAGGGAGCGATTTCGGACACAGCCATTGACAATGACAATACTCTTCATTCTGATTCTGATTCTGATTAACTCTACAACAAGTTTCAGCAGTAGTCATGTCGCAACACCACCTCCATGTGTGGACCCTGACACAACTTGATAAAGCCTAGGCAGGGACCTTTTCTGTGTCCAGTCAAAGAAAACTGGGTGGAAACGGTTTACATGGGCTGATAACATCATCTCCGTTGTAAGCTTAATCTATCCAAGACTCCCACTGAGTAAACATTTTAGCTCACCACTACTGCACTGCTCCACTGTGTGTCATCAGGGTCGGGTCGTAAGGGACACAGAAACTAAACGAAACTAAAAGAACTAAAACTACCGGGCCCCAAGGAATCACATGACCATTGGCGACATAACATGCTCAAGAACAACAGCCTATTTATACATCGTGTACAATTCACTATTTGACTTTACTTGATCTCGCTTGTCCAACTTTATCATTTTATTCATGGAGATTTTTGCCTCTGCTTCGTCCAGGACATAAAAACAGCCATGGTAACTTTGTGCTGTCACCCCATCAGGATTTGGATAGGGCAGATAGATAGTAAAGGTGGCATTAGCTGTAGAATCCTGAACAAGTACAAGGACCCAAGCAGCACCTCAGTGCATTTGCATACACAGGTATGCTTGGACTAAATACATTCTACACATATATATTAATATGCAGTGCTACATTCTACACATATATATTAATATGCAGTGCTACATTCTACACATATATATTAATATGCAGTGCTACATTCTACACATATATATTAATATGCAGTGCTACATTCTACACATATATATTAATATGCAGTGCTACATTCTACACATATATATTAATATGCAGTGCTACATTCTACACATATATATTAATATGCAGTGCTACATTCTACACATATATATTAATATGCAGTGCTACATTCTACACATATATATTAATATGCAGTGCAACAACTGTGCAACCGAGGACGCCCCAAACAATGTGCTACAATCCCAGCAGGGGAACTCAAATCAATTTAATTCCCGCACATTTAAACAGCTGTCATTGTGTATTAGTATTGTGTTAACTTTTTACAATCAATCTCTTTTAATACAAATCTCAAAACAGGTGTAGTAATGAATGACTTGAAAGTCATTTTACGAGTTGACACATTTACACCCCACAAAATGACTCTAAACTTCAATCTACCTTAATTAAAATACAAATTAAATTGACCGAGATCATCCTTAAAAGATTAACATAAAATATCTTCAGATCAACACCCGTGTGTGTGCATGTGTGTGTGTTCTACCTCCTTGGGAGCATTCTTCATGGCTTCTTCGTGTTTCTGTAGAACACGCACAAGGGAGGATTACGCCAAGAACAAAATTATTAATATTAATATTTATTTAGGTCATGGATAACGTATCTAGCATCCATCCAGCCCCATTCATGTGTATAGTAAGTAAAATGCAGCTTTAGTTTGTGAGTCATTGAAATGAGTTGCAGGCTGGACACGAAGCAGTGCAAATTGCGTATGAACCCATAATTGCCAAAAACATAATCCCATCTCAGACAGACATGTTTTAAAAAAATGTTGTACTGTAACGTAAACTAATAATGATAATAATGACGATGAGGCCTGAGCTATGATTATAATGCTGGGGCTGAAGTTTAGTAATATAACTCAAAAAGAAAATTATGAAAAAAGTAAATCAATGAAAAGTTTTATCCTTAAGCAAAATGAAGCCTATTTTGTCTAAAATCTTCCACTATAAATGCATTAAAAATATTCTGCACATATGTGGTCTAAAAAAATGTACAGAGCATTTGGTCCTCGTCAAGGTAAAGCTAGAAATGTTCATACACAATAGCAAGCTTTTTTTGTCATGCATTTTGCATTGAATGGTCATATATACGTCGTTTGGTGGAGTTAAAGGTACATGCAAGATATAAGGATTGAAAATGCCCCCAAAATGTGTAATACACACAACCCTGGGTTTGAAAAACAGCAGTCACTGCAGCACCCAAAGGTTAATAAAGGTTTATACCTTGCGCTCCTCTTCAGTCAGCCGGTACTCCGGGGGCAGTGTGTCGTCGTCCTCTCCCATCTTCTCTATGCGCTCCTCCTTCACCTTCTTCTCCTGTTGCCGTGGAAACACCATAATTAAAAATAAAATCTGTTTTCCCCAGAAAAGAGATTATCTTCGTTATATTCTCTTATGTAAAGATATAATGTGTAGATATTTGCTGGATCTCTAACCATCAGTGCAAAGTTCTTGGCATGAAAATGGTTGCTTCTAAAACATTTGAATGTTATATAAAGCGCCAAAGTGACATTATTTGTTAACTAACTCTACATCTTGTTAAGAAAGGAAATTAATTGTGATCTCAATGGAAATGTTGACATGTAATTCTATTCTTCTGCCAAATGCAAATATTGAAAAAAATTAAGAATATTGTGATCTTACAGAGCTGTGCGTTTTTCAGTGTGTTGGCGGAGTCTGATCCACAGACTTCAAGATATTACAAATATGAGTTAAAACCACTCTCTCATATCTGGAGACAAGCCCTCAAGGGAGCGGCACAATGGAATGAAGTTTCCATGGTTTCTGTTTCTTTTAAAGACCAGAGAGCGAGGCAAATACACCATGAAAAATCCACAGGGAATAAAATATCCAGTGACTTAGAAGATTGGTTAAAAACATAAATATAAATATCACAATATTGTTTTGGGAGACCAAGTCATTAAGTGCATTTTAAAAATATTTAAACTAGATTAGTTCATTTTGATTGGTATTGGGTATTACAATCACTTTTGCCTGAGAAATCATTAAAAAGAACAAAATATATACACCAAGGCAAGTTGTTTAACTTGCAAATAAGTAAAAGTAAATAGTAAAATAAGAAGTAAAATAATAAAATAGAGCTAACACTGAAACAGATTCCAATAAATATACATAGACACACAATAAAAACACAATAGACAAATAGTAAAAATAAACCCTCCAATATTCAATTTAAGAAAAATGTAAAAGTTTGCTAAAAGTCGACTTTTAGTCCACTTTGACGCGTCCTGCAGCCTTTGCAGTGTCACCCCGACTAGGCCTGTAGTGCATGTTAGCAGTGCAGTGAGTGCCCAGCAGGGGGAGTCCGTACCTTCACCACGTCCTTCATGGGCAGGGGAGCGGGTTCTGGAGTGGGTTTAATCTCTGCTAGAGTGTCTGAAAGGGCATCCAGAGCTCCAGTAGTGTCTGCAGACAACTGCACTCATACACAGAGAGACACAAACACACATGCTATATAAAGCCTTATTTATGAACTATATAAAGTTAGGATTACTATATCATGCATTTTAGTCAACTCTGTAGTCCATTATGAAGTATTAGTGACTTGACATTAAGTCATGTAGCATGCACCCTGGGTGTAATCCTCCATGGACCTGAACATACCAGACCAGATCTGAAAGGAGACCCCAACATACATGACACGAGCATGTTCACTAGGTACAAAATAAATATACATACGTCAACGGGTTACGTTGGGATATAAATACATAATTTCTAACAAATAATTTCTAACAAATGATTCGCTATGAACTGCTACTGTTCAATGCCAATCAATAGAATAAATTACAAAACATTTGGAACACATGTGTCTTTATTATTATTTGACTAAAGTTAGCAAAAGTAATTCCCTATCAAATTAATTTTGGATAACTTAAAACATTTTAAGACTCTGTGTCTTAGTGAGTCCACCAAGTGCATAGCCTGTGTATAGTGTATGTGTGTGTGTTGTGTTTAAGATCTCCCACGGGGTATCCAGCAAATGCGACAAGCATCTCAACCAGAGCCAGAGAGGGATTGAGAGACCAGCCTCGCTCAATGCAGAGGCCCACGGTCTCTCAAGAGACCTGCCTCGCTGAACGCAAAGGCATCCTTGCCCCATCCCCGCGTCCGCTGACGCTAGGTTTCCACTACAGAGAGGTCCGTATATAGTCCGTACACGGTGTGCGTGCATACGGGACTGTTGTGTGTGCGCCTGGACCATTCCGCTCCCCTTTGCGTGTGTGTGCAAAGGGGAGACACACACGCACACACACACATACGCTGGAGCGCACAGTCAGCCTATTGCTCAGCGCTGCTGTCAATCACTGAGCTCACGGGCCCGCCCCCAGTCCGTACCCAGTACGTCCGTATACGTGCGTTGAAAAATCACAATAAATTATTTTCTGTACGGTCCGTATACGGACCACGCGTCTACCGCATGTATTTCAGTACAATGGAGCATGCTACAACGGTGACAACACATTTGTTTTGCTCACGTATACGGTACATATACGTACATATACGTACCGTATAGAAAAATCCCTGCAGTGGAAACCTAGCATGAGACTGTTAATACCCCGGGGTGTTTGCAACGGGCCGACAACTGTCTAAACCAATACCTTTGAGTCTTGGAGGGGGGCCGAGACTCACCAAATCTGTGTGTGTGTGTGCGTGAACCAGGCATGTAACTTGGGTAAGTATACCTGTCTTGCAGCTTGTGTAGGTTTGGTCACCTCACACTTGACAGTGGACGTGGTTTTGGGAGCAGGAACAAAGTCAGCAGCGAGCGCGTTTAGAGCAGAGTCTGCAGTGGACTGAGCACACACAGGAATAAAAGCATGGAGACTGCAGTCATTAACTGTGAGTTCAGCAAGGACACCACAAGGCACACAAACCTGTAGCAGCCCCGAGTCGCTACATAACATCCAAGAAGCCGAAGAAAGAGACACAACTATTGTGACTCGACGCCAATCATGTCAACGAATCAGATCCCACCAGATTCAATGGCTGTCAGGAATTGCATTGAAAACGTGCAATGTATTTCCCTCTGGGTTTTTTTTTTCTTAATCTCTTGGATAGCAGCAAGAAGGCATGAGATTGTTGGGAGACGCTCAAGTGCGTTTATGTGTATGTGACAGACCGTACCACCGCACCACAGAAAGTTTCCCTCCCGTGTTTCCCTTTTACATTACATCTCTTGTGATCAAGATAGATAAGAAGGATAGACAGCGAGAAAAAGAAGAAAAGAGAGTGAGATAGAGGGAGAAATTGTATACAAATGAGAGATGGATTACATAGAGAGGAAGAAATGAGGAAGAGCAACGAGAGACAGTGAACTAGACAGAGGAAAAGATGAAGAGAGAGCAAATTGAATCAAGAGATTCTGTTAGAACAACATGCGTAGTAACCAGTGAGCTAATACATAATGCATAAATAAAACAGTGTTAATTGGGCCACAAACAGCAAGCTGAAAACCCTCATTGTGTTATGCCACCAAAATACAAGGAAGAGCTAGATCAGTGGTGCTACCTGTGTGGGCGTGGCCTTAGCAGGAGAAAGCACAGGCGGACAGGTGGCCACCTGAGGGGCGGGGTCTGTAGATGTCACAAAACCATCAGACAGGAAGTCCAGGGCCTCTGCTGAATCCACTGTGGGCTGGACAAGAAACATAGACACAGTCAGAGAGGGAGAGAGAGAGATGGATAGAGGGGGGGCGGGGTGTGAGACGCAGACAGAAAGAGAGGAAGAGAAGAAACAGCAAGAGAGAGAGAGGCAGAGACAGTCTAGGTAGGTAAGGTGATCACCTCTGGTTTAGGAGCTGGCAGGTCTTTGAGTTTGTCAGCAGAGAAGCGGTAGTCCGGAGGGAGAGTGTCTTCCCTTTCTCCAACCAAGACAGCTTCCTCGGAATCTAGCTTCCCCTCCTACGCAGACAAATTCACACATAGAAAAATCAAGATTCAAGATATACTTAAAATTCGCCATATTGCATACATGTGACAGCACAGTACACACACATGGAATTTTATTTAGGCATGGAACAACTCTCTCAAGATCAACAGGTAATGAACAAGGTCAACACAATCACTATCTAGCATACTAGTGTGTTGCGTTTAAGATTTCCCCCGGGGCATCCAGCAAATGCGACAAAGCATCTCGATAAGAGCCCGAGAGAGATCAAGAGACCAGCCTCACTGAATGCAAAGGCCCAGTGTCTTAATCTCCGCGTCTGCTGAGACTGTCGATACCCCAGGGTATTTGCAACGGGCCGACAACTGTCTCAACCAATACCTTGAGTCTCGGAGGGGGCCCCCGATATACCAACCTTCATTAGACCGTACCTGGAGAGCAAACCATTCCCTCAACACCTTGACACAACCAGTGAACTCAGGGACAAAACAAACACCAACACATCTGCTTCTGTGCATTGGAGTGTGTAACAAGTGAATGCTGATATTCGAGTGCTATGTTTAAATGTTTGAAACTGGCAATGTTATCAAAGGTCATTTGAATATGGATGTTCATTGTGACAGGTCTAGATAGAAGTGGTGGAATTGGAATGGTACCTTAACAATGTCCTCAGGTCGTAGTTTGGGGCTTTCAGGAACAGGTTTGGCGGTAGGCAGACTGTCTCCCAGAGCAGCCAGAGCATCTAGGTCCATGGGGTCAGCAGCCTAACAAACAGGTCGAGTTAGGACAGACATCTAAATGGAATCCAAAATGTCCACAACATCCGAGTCTTTGAACAGCTCCTGCTGTGTTCTGATCCAGCGTGGGATCAGTCTGATCCACATTAGTAGAAGTAGTAGAGTGTCACAGTAGTAGAGTGACACCACTAGACGTGGTGTTGTCAACAATAATACAATAAAGTAATATGTTTAATAGAATTTAATTTCCGATAAAATAGATAATTGGGTAACGCTGAATTTTACAGTGACGCTAATTACCATGTAATTAGCGTCAGTAATTACATGTAATTACATAGTAATTATGTAAATCTATTGTAAATACACGTTGTTATTGCCAAGTCATTACATGGTAACAACAATATAGATTAACAAGTACTTGGTAAGTATTGTGTAGTTACAACTGTGTAAATACATTGTAAGTTTTGTGTAAGTGTATAGTAACTACTTTGTGAATACAATGATAACCAAAGTCATTGTTGTTACCATGTAATGACTTGGTAACAACGTGTATATACTAAGTGATTACTATATATTTACATGATAGTTACTATGTAATTACAAGGTAATTAGCGTCACTGTAAAACGAAGTGTTACCAAAAATTGTTCTTCAAAAATCAATTTAATCCTAAGTGATTCCTCGTGCGTTTTTCCATTTCATTTGAGCTGCATTTTTGCTGTGATCATGGCCGAGTAGGATGCATTTTTTGCTGAACTTTGATATCACAATTTCAGAAAAGATGTAAAAACTTTAAAAAGATTCCACACATTGTGTAAGTATACTCAACGAGTCCTAAAAGTCCTAAAAGTTAAATCTCAGAGCGTGTAATGTGGTTACAAATTAATCCTTCAGTCGTTACCTTGGGAACCGTGGGTTTCTTTGCTGCCGGGGGCAACGATGCCTGAACTGGTGCAGACTTGGTGCTGGTCAGCTCTCCAGCCAATGCGTCGAGAGAGAATGCATCGTCCACCTTAGCCTGTGGCCGGCAAAGAACGTTTTCTCTTGTTGGAAATGTAGTCACAAATACATAACTATTGAACATCACCATTGGAGTCAGCACTTTGGCATGATGGTGTGAAACTCAAAATGGGAACATGAACATAAGAGACTTTATAAAATCCATATGTTACTTCAGACATAACTTAGGATTGTATAAATCCTTTAAAACAATCCTACAGTTTTGTTGGTCTTCCACTCACAATTTAGTGAATTATTCTGACAAGTGTACAGTCTAGAGGTGTGGCTCTATCCCACCAATCAGTGAAGGTCTGTTTTGTGCAGGGAACGCAATATCCCCTCATTGGCCCACATTATTTAGTAAGTTAATGTCTGCTGCATTACTGCAGTTTCTCTGAATAAATGTTTACTCTCCGCCTCCTCGCCAGAGACACCTACTGAACCTTATGAATTTACCTGTGTGGGTGTGGCCTTAGCAGGAGAAAGGGCAGGTGGGCAGACGGCCACCTGAGGGGCGGAGTCTGTAGACGTCACAAAACCGTCAGACAGGAAGTCCAGCGCTTCCGCTGAATTCACTGTGGGCTGGAGGAGAGACATGGACACGGTTAGGACGAGAGAGAGAGAGAGAGAGAGAGAGAGAGAGAGAGAGAGAGAGAGAATGGTCGAGGTAGGTAAGGTGATCACCTCTGGTTTAGGAGCTGGCAGGTCTTTCAGTTTGTCAGCAGAGAAGCGGTAGTCAGGAGGGAGAGTGTCCTCCCTTTCTCCAACCAAGACAGCATCCTCTGAATCTAGCTTCCCCTCCTACGCAGACACCCACAGACAGAAACACACCAATAAGGATTTAGACAACACCTTAAAGGCCCCATTATACCCTACGGAGACGGATGAGATGTGTCTGTCCGCTCCAGCCGTTGCGTTTGTGTTTATACCTGCGTCCATAGACAGAGCTACATAAGAAATCCTCTAGAAGGCGGTGCTGAGTTGTGACAGACAGAGCATGCAAAACGCTTGTGACTCCCTACTGCCCGGCGCCTTTCTTGTGCTATTGCTCTGTTTCGCCTGGAGCTCAACGGATTGGTAAGGGCTTGACCTACAGACAAACTAACAGATGAAACTACCTAGGGAACCAGATGAAAGTGCCCGTTTCAGTTATTAACGGAGGGTATAAATGGACATTAAAAGTGCAAGGCAGTGAGTATGTGTGGGTTTGGAGGGGCTGTGGGACGCATTGGAACCTGAGAGTGTCATCATTTTATTTGACTAGGGATGTTCATTGTGATGAGGAAGTTAGAAGTGGGATGGTACCTTAACAATGTCCTCAGGTCGTAGTTTGGGGCTTTCAGGAACAGGTTTGGCGGTAGGCAGACTGTCTCCCAGAGCAGCCAGAGCATCTAGGTCCATGGGGTCGGCAGCCTAACGCACATTTTGGGTTAGATTGAAACTCTATTCATCACAAACAATGAAACACTGATCAAGAGAATGATTCCGTCTCAAACGGTTTACATTACTGAGACTTTCGTATCACTTTCACATCATTAATTTTAGAATATTTATTTTTTTGGGGTCCGCCTTGGGATCTGCCTTGGAGTGGTTATGGACACCGCACCTAACGCGACCCCATTCATGTTAGTGGCGCTGTGTCTACCGCAGCGTCCGCAGTGTTGCGAGTTCGGCTACGCTCGTCGACTTGTCTGCAATGTCTACCCCCGATCTCTTCAACCCAGTTTCCGACTAATCCTATCCAATAAAGATGGAAAAACGGCGCTGACGCCGGAAAAATAACTTAAAAAAAAAAAAAAGAACATTCATTTTAAAAAGTTCACCATTTTTTATTGAAGTAATGAAAGAAAAAATATCCCTGTACCTTAACACTACCACCCATTCCACCCATCCTTCTAGTCACAACCTAAATCTCATGTGACTATCCTGTTGTTGTTAATGAAATGGCAATTATGCATTGTATGACATGCTGTTTAAATAAACTAATGTTTTTGACTTGCAGTCCACAATGGGGTTTGTAATTTGACCCGCGCCAGGAGCATTTGGACACACAATTTAATTATTTCAACCAGGAAAATTAAATGCATAAAAACGGAATTGAACGAAATCTGCAATTAGTGGAATGGGCTCATCAGCCTGACCCACAGTTTGGGTGATAGATCATTTATTCATCCAAGTCAACTTTACTAACTGTAGATAAGATCATGGACGGTCTTCTTAGTTTGTAAGTAGTCTAAATACTAGTTAACTAACCTTGGCTTTGGTCTGTGTGGGGGCTGGTTTAGGTGGGCACACAGCGAGGACGGGCTTCCTCTCTGCGGGCTTCTAAACAACCAGAGAAAAACGTGATTGTAACAGAGACGATAAATAATTATATACACACACACACACATAAATGGCGGCTTCTGTCTG
>OMKY01219364.1:0-11385 GCA_900302395.1 Bregmaceros cantori | reverse complement strand
ATCCCACTAATGCGCCTTTCCAAAGGCACGCCTAACAAGCCAACTCATAGTATCCACTTCAACTTGACGGCAGCGGGGAAATGCTAAAATAACCATACTAGCACTTAAAGTGGTACGGTTCCGCACTGTTCAAGAGCTATCTTTCACCATAGAGACACAATGAAGAATGGACCACCATATCCCCCCCAGCACTCAAATTAGAGACTCTGGCGCCCCCCTACCCCTGTTCCCCCTCCCGGTAAACCTCTCCTTGCATACGCTGTAACTAGGGGTGAGATGAGGAACGACAGATCGACTTTCTCTGGAATCATATACTCATCCAAAACCCTTTTCGGGTGCTCTCATAATTAAAAAAAATAAAATATGATGAAAAGATGAAGGCTCTCCATTCAATCAGAGAGGATGGAACCGAAGTGTTGAAGTATTAAATCTGTTGGTCCACGATGCACAAAAGACAGTCAACTGTTTAAATGACTGATGAAATGGTAAAAAGATACAAGAAAAAAAAC
Organism: Bregmaceros cantori; assembly: GCA_900302395.1. NCBI lineage: Eukaryota > Metazoa > Chordata > Actinopteri > Gadiformes > Bregmacerotidae > Bregmaceros > Bregmaceros cantori. The sequence continues at coordinate 10,876 of OMKY01219364.1, read as the reverse complement.
TAAAATACTGTATTGCTAGCGCCCCCTCGTGGAGGAGCTGGGGAAATAGGAACTCGGGTCGACAATAACTGAGCCCAGTCATTGTCAAGCTTCGTTCTGACTCTTTATATAGAGGCGTGAAGGCACATGCAGGACCGTCATCGGGGGCGGCCCAGAATGCACCGCACATACATTCACTACACTACGCTGGAACAAAAGTGCAGTAAATGTATGATTAACTTCAGGTTTAAATACACCCAGCCTTCTCTGTCTTCTCACCTTCTCTCTTCCGTCCGGCTGAGAAGACAGCTGAACTCCCTCCAGCCACGACCATGGAGGTGTTTTCTTAGGGAGCTGTCCCACCTCCCTACAGTACATGAAAACACTTCCCCGACCCACGCTCACTAAGCCACCGAGTGCCTACTTCAACTCAAATCATCATCTCGGGAGTTCTGGTGTTCCACTTACAAAGTCAGCCCCCGTGGTCTGAGCTCTGTCCTCCACCGGGCTCACATAACAAAGCAATGCACACGGTTTCACCAAGCAAGCAAACTGCTTCATCTTTAGCCAGAGTTGGGAAGGCCACATTTAGAAAGTAACCCCTTACAGTAAATAAATGAGTAGTAAATCGGCCATATAGGATCACTGCAAAAGGAACAACCACATCATGGACTGGGACAGCGCAAGGATCGTCACTACAGAGAGCAACAGATATCAACGTTGGATCAAAGAAGCAATAGAGATAAGGAAACGTGGCAAGAACACCATCAACAGAGACGAAGGAGCTTACACTCTCCCCTGACAGGGGGAGGCGTGGTCAGACTGGCCTTCACACTGCCCTGTGATAGAGTCTCCGGTAACTAACTAGAGTCTCCGGTAACTAACTAGAGTCTCCGGTAACTTAACTGGAGACATTAGAAATGGATGAATGTGTATTTTCACACTAAATTTGAGCATTTCCACAATGGCACTCAAAACTTCATTGACTGCCCCCCACTAGGCTGCATGTAGGTTTGTATTCTGTGCAGAAGGCTTTCGTAGTTAATCTAAGTCAATGTCTTTTTCTCCGTTAAATGAGTTTTCACATTGACAATCTTTTAATCGGACCTTATTACTTATATGTATATCTATTATCTGTAGGCACATCTAGCATCTAGCCACGATTGAGACTGATTGAAAATCTCAATTCCCTCTTTTCTTCAGTCCTTTGTTAAAGGAGGTCTGTTAACCAACCAAAACAAAATAACACTAACAACAACTAATCAGAAACTGTAGGTTTTTATTTCAACTAGGTCCAGATCGAGACTGACTGAAAGTCTTGATCATCTCTTTCTTCTTTCTTCTCTTCTTTCCAGTCCTCCATCAAAGGAGTTCTGTAACCAATCCCAAATGACTGTCCTTAACTGGGCAATTAAGGTTGAAAGGTAGTTGGGTAAATAGCTGCTATATTCCTTAAATCTAAATCTAAAAACAAAATCACTTTTGTGAAGCGCCTTGAGGCAGCTTCGGCTGCGATTTTGGCGCAATATAAAAATCTGTTGAGTTGAGTTCAATATTTTTTTCAATCATATCAGACCAGTTCCAAGGAGCCGCCCGCCCCAAATTAAACATCTTTCTCCCGGTGCACAACAGCACAGTGCTCACCCCGTTCAAGTTGAACGAAGAGCGGGAAAGGGAGACAGGACGATGATCGCTTCCAATATCTCAAGAGCCATCCTTCACCCCGACATCACCGACCAAGCCGCCATCCTTCACCCCGAGATCACCGACCAAGCCGCCATCCTTCACCCCGAGATCACCGACCAAGCCGCCATCCTTCAGCCCGACATCACCAACCAAGCCGCCATCCTTCACCCCGACATCACCGACCAAGCCGCCGTCTCCAAATAGAAGCTTGGTCATTTTCCTAAACGCTGTGTTAATGGCCACCGCTACGTCTGCTTTGTTTTGCGCTGCCAATACGTGTCACGATTCCGCTTACCGTGCAATTACAGCTGGAAACTAATGGGGAAGGGAGCGCGCGCCAAACCTCAATCATTACAAAGCAGAGGAAACTAATGTTCCAATGTTGATTCATGGACCCGCGCCTCGCAGCAGCAGCTTTTAAGGGAGACTCCAGACATCTCCATGACTGCCATGCTGGTAAATGCAGTGACTTACTGAAAGGCGTGCGGTGCGGTGGCTTCAACGCAGGGCGGGCACTTCTGGTCCGAACGGGGTCGACCCATCACAAGCAGGTTTATTGGCCAGGCCTTAATTTGAGGGAGGAGCGTGTGTTCCGGGACCTCTGGCTCTAAATACTAACATATTATGCTAGTATACCCTGGAGGTATTTATCCTCTGGGCTCCGGGACCTCCCACTCAACAAATTAACTACTGTTTAAGGTCATTGTCACTGATACAAGTTCATAGACGAGGAATTTTTATCTGTACTGGTGCAAACACATAAGCCCAGTTTCCACTGGCTTACTTACAGTTCAAATGCACATCCCCCCCCGAAAATCTCTTCTCCACAAGGTAAAATTGTCCAGGCCAGGATTCAGGACCCGCTGAGATGTGGGTCCAGAATCTATCATTCCTTGGCCACATTTACTGGTCTCCGATTGGTCAAGCTCCGAGGGGGTGACGAAACCTGACCAGCCAATCACAGGAGGAGTGCGTGTGCAGTCTGGCAGGCATCAATAGAACAAAGGTAGAAGGTATCACCTGCCACCTAACTTTGTCTCCAGAAAAGTTTTGTGAATTCAGGGAGGGGTGTCACACGGGGGGAGGGGGGCAGTGGAAACACGTTCCCATTTAACTGAACTAAACTTAACTGAGATTCACCGAACTGTGCCTTGAGTTTTAGTGGAGAAGTGGCTTTAGAGCGCAGGGCACAGTGTGAAAAAAGAAAACAAAAAAAGAAAACGGGGCTAATAGTTCTGTAAAAACATTGTTTTCAACGTGAAAATATCATGAATTCAAATCGTTTTGAGGGAACACTGGAGTGAGTTTCTAACGTTTTGTCATATGCAGTAGTTCGTTGTCGCTACCAGCTCCCATGATGCAATGCGCCCGCATGCGTTACTGCATAAGGCCTGTGGCCATCGATGTTGTATGTGTCCAAACCAGATAACATCATCCAGACGGAAAAAAAAAAAGAAAAGAAAAATGCTCACAAACACACAGACATGTATGGTGTCATCATGTGTGTGTGTGTGTGTGTGGGCGCGCGCACCGCCGAACGCTCACACACACACACGCACACAAACACACCGCTGCCATGCGCGCGCCTGTGTGTGTGTGTGTGTGCGCGGTGCGCGCAGACACACATTTTAATGATCCCGCCCCTTAGTAGCATGTTGGAGGTGACTGTGTAGGGGATCTTGGGGAGGCCTCTGTGGTATTCGCCGCCTGTATCTATTAACGCTGACAGCACGCTGAAAGACGCTGGAGCGGTTTTTGGGTGGTTTATGTGCCTTCGCACATTACGCATGGCTCTCTCGCCTCAGCAGAATCCGTGATGTTATGATTTGTGAAACAGCAAAACGAAGGAAAATCACACGCAGTTCCCCGCTCGCCTTGTACGGTCAAACAGCTCACGCAATGCTGCAGTCGGCTGTTGAAACTGTGGATGCTTGTTGAGCGGTGGCGTTTAACTGACAGAGCCTCGCGAGGCAAGTTTCCCCTCGGTCACAACTATGGACTTTTTTCTGACATTATTCCAAATTGATACACTGTCATTTGTGTATTTTCAACATAGCTCCAGTGAAAATCACATTCACCAAACTCATCAAAAATAGTTTATAATAGTGGTGCACCGATACGATCCTCAGATCGGTGGCCGATCAGACTTTTTTCCAAGGATCGGGACTTGTGATTTTGTCCCGATCAGGATCAGTGAATATGCCAAATGATTGTTCATTACGTTGAGTGTTATTGAAATTGGCAATTGTGCCAAATAGGTTGGGTACTACCAATTTGTGCAGGATCAGGACTCTGTATCGGGGATCGGGACTCTGTACCAGAGATCGGGATCGGCCGATCCTTAAAATTAAATTCAAGGATCGGGATCGGATCGGGAGCAAAAAAACGTGATCGGTGCACCTCTAGTTTATAATACCTCCAGAACGCAATTGCAGAGAGCAGCAGAGAAAGCGTATAACATGACGGTAAGGAGTGATCTTGTTCTTACCAGCCTGGTTGGTGGTGATGTCGATGGACACGTGCTGGGCGGCAAAGGGGCTGCGGTAGCTGACGCCGTTGACGGCCTGGATCTCGAAGCTGTACAGCGTGTGCGCGCGCAGGTTGCTGATGAAGACGCGCGTGTCCACCAGGCCCGTCTGGCGCGGCACGAACTCCACGTTGTCGTCGCAGTGCGAGCACGAGCGGCGGTCGGAGCGGCACTTCTTGCACACGATGTTGTAGAGCACGTCGATGCGGCCGCCCGTGTCGCGCGGCGTGTGCCACTCGAGGATCACGGACGTCTCGTTGACGATGGAGATGACGTTGCGCGGACCAGACGGCACACCTGGAAAGGGAAATTGTTGATTAGTTGGGTAGAATCGAAGAGTAGAGTGGAGCCTCATTTTTGCCAAACCTCTAAATATTTCTTCATGGTATTACTTTGCACTCGTGTATCAAGGAAAGGCAATGAGTCAAAGAGGAGCCAGCAAAAGGGAATCACTAACATAATTTCTGGCAGGCCATGATAGTTAAGAAGCTTGCTGCCCTCCCCTTCATTCATTCCTAATTGATCCAGGTGTATCCCCTCAGCTGATTAACTCTCTCCCCTAGTGATTGGCTGGACAGCTTCGGCACGCCCTATAAATTCTACCCGCTCCTAAACCATGTACTGCTTTGTTTTGCTACCCACCACCTTCCCCTGCTCCACCACCAAGATGGAAAAAGTTTTGTTGTATTTTAAGGTTTCCCCTGGGGTGCCCAGCAAAAGCGACAAGCTTCGTGACTAGAGCCAGAGAGAGATATAGAAACCAAAGCCCCACCGATGTAAGGGCTCTGGTTCTAAATCCCCGCATCCGCCACGGCTGTTGACACCCCAAGGTTAATGCTCGGGCCGACGACTGTCCGAATCAGTACGTGATGTGACATGTTCTCTTGTCACGTCGCTTGGCTCTGTTCATGAGTTGGAGGGCGAGGGGGCAGCTCTTTTCAATAAAAGAGCTGCTTCTTAATCTTCTGTTGTGTTTCTTGACTAAAATGGTTCTGACAGAAGTTTAGTTATGAGTGTGTGGGCAGTTTATACGGTGGTGCAACACATGTCGTTTTCAAACTTCTGCAATCTGAAAGGAGACACAACTAAAACAGAGCAAGCACAGGCAACAGACCCAACCATAAACTGTATATAAAAATGGACAGCGCGTTCGTTTTGATGTCTGTGCCTACTTCCGGGTTGGTATGGGGGGAGCCTCGTCTCCTAAAACAAAGCACTATGGGAATTCCAATACAAATATTTGAATCTTAGCAGCCTGTTTTAACCTATCCAAAGATCTTTACTAATTGATTTTTGAATGTATATTGCTGGGATAATTATCGGTTAATTGAGTGAGGGGGGGTCATAATTTCACAAACGCGTCAGATTTGGCGTTAATATTTTTTATTTCAGCTCCCTTAGGATCCCATTCATTGTGACTCTGTCGTTGGCGCCTCTAGCAGACAGTACCACCGGAAGAAGTTACGTGTGGGGTGTCTCTCTCTCTCATATACTGTATAGCTCTCTCTATCTCTCCTTGTCCCGGATATACGGGTACTTTCCACTATGGCAGCGGGCAGTCGGAGGCTTCAATTCGACTTTGATGAAAGCAATGGGATGACGTCATGCACGCTGCGTCTCCTTTATAAACAGTCTATGGACCCAACCGACTGGAGTGCTGGTCCAGTTCGGTGGTGGTCGTGCCAGTGGGTGTGCTTGTGTGTTTATACGACCAAAAAAAAACTATACATTGTTCCATTACTCAGTCAGTCTATGTGCTAATGTCTCATTTTCCCAGGTGGGTTTTGTGAAGTGAGTGATTAATTGAGCGCTGGTGGAAAACAGAAAGACACGCTTCACGCACGTACGGGGAACACTCGTCCCAACAAAGCTCTACCCTTGTCCCTGCAAACTGGCTGTGTTGACTCAGCAGCGAGCTTGTAGACTCTTGTCTTGTTATCACGAGGCTGCGTGAATAACTAGAGCCCTAACAGCACTTCAAGAGGGAACAAAAGTGAATTGAATTATTGCCAGCGGTCTGCGTGTGCAGCGACACAATGAGAAGGGAAAGGAATTTGAATCGGGTTTGAACTTACTTCAAACGAATGGAGCGGGCGACGAAACTCATCCAAGCGTCTAAAACATAATCCTGCTCAACTTCACGTTGGTGTCTTGGAAAGTGAATGTAATGTTGCTTGGTGCAACGTGCTTGTTTCGAATGAAAGGCAGACTTGAATCCGTTCTTTAGATTTTGGAATTGGGATTTGAATGGATGAATGAATTCATTAATTCTATTTTAGGACTGGCAGTACAGAGCCATTAAACATGTCAGCATGAGATATGCAATATGAGAAGAGGGTTGTACAAAACAGGCTTAGCAAAGTTGCTATTTCACCCGGATGTCCGTGGGTATATGTACTCCGGTAGGGGACTTATTTAGATTCAAGTTAAAACAAGTTAAAAACAGGTTAAAAGAGCTTAAAACCTGCTGCCCAGTAGCTCAGGCAGAGTGCTGGAAAGCACGCATATGCCTTAATGGCGCGGTAAGACGGTGGTTCGAATCTCGCTACTGACATATTTCCCGCATGTCTGCCCCCCATCTTCACCTGTTTCCACTAACACTAATAAAGCTTGAAAAAAGCATTAAAAAACAGGTTAAAACAAGTTAAAATCGGTTGCTAGTAGATTGGGCAATGTTGACGGGCTTCCTCACATGCAACATGGAGCGAGGTCGGGAGGGCGGACCTGTGTCACATAATCAGTTTAAGTCTAGACGGGGACGACTATGGCTTAGTGTTGGCATATTTGCATTCTTAGTAAGAGCTGTTTGTTAGCTTCAATGAAGCTCCGAAGATTCATAATTTTAAGTCTGTGTGGCAGACTGTTCCATAGTTCTGGGCCGACGAAGGAGAGCGAGGTTTTTTTACCCTGGGGGCCGCTTCTTAAGTTGTTGTGTGATTTGCTGAAGAGTTGTCTAGTGGTCCGGGGGCTGTGCCATCTAGCCTCTGCTGAATAGACTCTCCATCTAGCCTCTGCTGAATAGACTCTCCATCTAGCCTCTGCTGAATAGACTCTCCATCTAGCCTCTGCTGCTGAATAGACTCTCCCTCTAGCCTCTGCGGCTGAACAGACTCTCCATCTAGCCTCTGCTGAACAGACTCTCCATCTAGCCTCTGTTTCTGAATAGACTCTCCATCTAGCCTCTGCTGCTGAACAGACTCTCCATCTAGCCTCTGCTGAACAGACTCTCCATCTAGCCTCTGCTGCTGAACAGACTCTCCATCTAGCCTCTGCTGCTGAACAGACTCTCCATCTAGCCTCTGCTGAACAGACTCTCCATCTAGCCTCTGTTGCGGAATAGACTCTCCATCTAGCCTTTGCTGCTGAACAGACTCTCCATCTAGCCTCTGCTGCTGAATAGACTCTCCATCTAGCATCTGCTGAATAGACTCTCCCTCTAGCCTCTGCTGCTGAATAGACTCTCCCTCTAGCCTCTGCTGCTGAATAGACTCTCCATCTAGCATCTGCTGAATAGACTCTCCCTCTAGCCTCTGCTGCTGAATAGACTCTCCCTCTAGCCTCTGCTGCTGAATAGACTCTCCCTCTAGCCTCTGCTGCTGAACAGACTCTCCTTCTAGCCTCTGCTGCTGAATAGACTCTCCGTCTAGCCTCTGCTGCTGAATAGACTCTCCATCTAGCCTCTTCTCAGTGTTTTTATTCACCATCTCTATGTTGGGTGGATTGCCCTAACGTGGGCCATTTTTTTCCAACTTCCTTATGTGGGTCAGTCAGTTGCCTGATGTGTGACAGTCAAATGTAGTGTTGAACAGTTGAACTTTATCTTAGACAAATTACCATATTTGCTTTGACCATGGTTTCACTGACGTTTAATGGTTTAGGGAGGAGCCAGAGCCTCTTAGGTGTCCCACATTAGGCAGTGGCCCACATTAGCTCAATCCACTGTAAAGTATTGCAATTGCACTGCTATTCACCAGAGATGCGACCAAGTCCCTCTTTCAAGTCTCACGTCCTTCACGTTAAGTCCCAAGTCAACTCCAAGTCAAGTCATCATTAACATGCTGTAATTCTGGCTCCAGAATCTGATATTAATAATAAAGTCAAAATCAAGCAATAGTTTGGTTTTTATAATAGCATTGTTTGATTTTTTTTTGCTACTTTAGTAAAACCAGATTCTGGAGCTAAAATGACAGCATGTTAATGCTGACTTGAATTGGAGTTGACTTGGGACTTGACTTGACTTGCCCAAGAAGGACTTGAGACTTGAGACTTGAAAGAGGGACTTGGTCACATCTCTGCTATTCACACACGCTGTGTGTCTGACTCCAGTATTGCAACACAGAAGATTGGACATGCGTATAAACCCGGTGGTTATTGCAACACACGTCAAGTTGAGATTTGTTGGGGCCCGGTTATTCTCCTCTCTTCTCATCGTCAAGGCAAAATACTGGAAGCCATATATGGAATTTCAATCTGTCGAACTCTGTTAGGTGTGCTTCTTGTGGAATGTCTCCTAGTGATATCACACACACGACTGTCAGGTGATACGACTGCACAGATACCAAAACGTAGCTCTGAAGAACGGGGTGGAGACGAGGAGGACAACTTCTAACGTCATACACAACACCACAACCACACACACATTTATTGTTGACTGAGAGACAGAAGAGACACTTGCAGAGAGCGGGGCAAATTTCAAATTAATATCTAAAGAGCATGTGTCGGACCATAGATTCAAACCAGCTAACTATGAATCACGAAAGGTTGCACCTACCGCTCCACCATCGTTCTTTATTCATTTCATTTCATTCATTACATACACAGTAAATTTAGCAGTGTTGAATCAACACTTAAAGAGTTACATTTAACACTGTTTCTGAGTGTATTTGGTCCTTATCAGAGTTGGTGGTAAATTAACTCTTTCTGTAGTGTTTAACTCCTCTTAAAATTAACTTGAAATTGAGTAATACATGAACACTGGCTAACACTGTACAGCACCGCCGGCACGTGTGTGAATTACGAAAGGTTGCACCTACCGCTCGACCATCATTCTATATTTCATAATATGACTCAATTCAACTTTCAACAAACAAATTCAAGTATAATGGATTTCAATGTTGGAGTCTGCCATCGTGTTGTACGTTGGGTGACAAGTGTTTTACAGCCACAGAGTGAATTTTTAACCCCAGCGAACTTTGGTACCCGACTGTGACCGGATTAGGCACCGGATTAAGCCTGCATTCAAACTGGATCTGAGCCCTTCCTCAACTCAACGCAAAGGATTTCTATATAGCATCAAAATCGCAGCTGAAGATGTCTCAAGGCGCTTCACAAACGTGACTTCGTTTTTAGATCTAAGGAATATAGCAGCTATTTACCTAACTATCTTTCAACCTTCATTGCCCAGTTAAGGACAGTCATTAGGATTGGTTACAAAACTCCTTTAACGGAGGACTGGAAAGAAGAGAGAAGAAAGAAGAAAGGAGATTGAGACTTTCAATCAATCTCGATCTGGGCCTAGTTTAATCAAAACTACCTACAGTTTTTGATTAGTTGTTGTTAGTGTTAATTTGTTTTCATTGGTTTACAGAACTCCTTTAATGGAGGACTGGAGGAAAGAGGAGAATGACATTTTCAACCAACCTCAATCTTGGCCTAGTTCAAGAAATAACTACTTGTTTTGATTATTTGTTGTTGATGTTAATTTGTTTTTTTTTAAGTTATTTTTTCCGCCGTTTTTCCATCTTTATTGGTTTGTATAGGATTAGTCGGAAACTGGGTTGAAGAGATCGGGGGAGACATTGCAGACAAGTCGACGAGCATAGTCGAACTCGCGACACTGCGGACACTGCGGTAGACGCAACGCCACTAACATGAGTGGGGTTGCGTTAGGTGCGGTGTCCATAACCACTCGGCCAACGCGGACCCCGTGATGTTAATTTGTTTTGATTGGTTAACAGAACACCTTTAACGGAGGACTGGAGGAAAGAGGGGATTGACATTTTCAACCAGTCTCGATCTCGGCCTAGTTGTGGACTTCAGGTCAGTAAGTGGTTTACTGGAACACAAGCACACAGCTTGCACAGTGGAGATGAGAGCCAGGGGTGGAGCAGAAACGGAAACGAAAAAATATTTCTCCAACTGTTCCGGAACAGAAACGGAACATTATGAAATCCACAAAACCGGTTAAAAACGCTTTTTTCTGTTCTCTATATATTTTAACAGATCTTTTCCTTTCATCCATTTTCACTGTCAGTCGGCAAGCATCTGGGGCTCCATCTTGTGGACAGACGAGGAAGTGAATGTAATGGCGTTTTAAACCCGTTTTTCACGTTAATACAGTTACACTGAAGTTTGAAAGTCCACCAAATATATTTTATATAAACTATACCTAAACCTAACATTGCACACTATGAGGAACTTTAAGAACAAACAAGATTTTTGTGTTCCGAACCGGTTCAGGACCGATATTTTGGTGGCGGAACCATTTAGAGAATGAAAGCGTTAAACAAAGGCCTGCCAGAACCGTTCGGGACGGAACGTTTGAAAAATAATTTGGTTTTCAAGCCCTGGTTAAAACAGACTGAGAGAAGAGTGGGAGGAGCGGGCGGAGGCTGGGAAAAACGACAATGGCTGCGTCCAAAATGGCTCCCTATCCCCTACTCCCTACGCCCCATATAGTGCACT
>OMKY01219362.1:0-21708 GCA_900302395.1 Bregmaceros cantori | reverse complement strand
ATAGCATTTTTAAATGGGCCACTCGAAGGCCTAGACGTCTTTGATCCATATACTGGTTAGTCTTTATATATTACAGTATATATTCAATGTAGTATGTACAGTATATATTTACTGTATATATGTACAGTATATATTACAGTATATATTTAATGTATATATGTACAGTACTTATGTACAGTATATATTTCAATGTAGTATGTACAGTATATATTCAATGTAGTATGTACAGTATATATTGCAGTATATATTTAATGTAATATGTACAGTATATATTACAGTATATATTTAATGTAATATGTACAGTGCATATTACAGTATATATTCAATGTAATATGTACAGTACATATTACAGCATATATTTCATGTAATATGTACGGTATATATTCAATGTAGTATGTACAGTATATATTACAGTATATATTTAATGTAACGTGTTGTTCCAGACTCTTCTCCAGCTGGTGGACAGCAGCTGTGTCAGTGAAGATGTCCTGCGCTGCCTCAAATCTGTTACCATGAGGACAAGTTCAACTCCTGGTGTCATGTGATCTCTGCTCAGATCATGTGCTGGACATAGAGGTATTACTACTGGAGCGAGGAAGCAAGTCTCCTGATATCGAGCCATGAGCCAATCGGAATTCTTGCACCATTCGTGTAACAACTGGACTGGCTACGAATCAATGTGCTTCAAAACCGAGAGACAATCCTCACTCCATCCACTCTAGAGTGGATATATATATATATATATATATGGAGAGACACAGGCTCGCCTGACAAGGGAAGGACTGGGAATGGTGAGGAGTTTGACGTGTCTATTGATTAATTCACCATTCGCCTGTGTCATTGTGTGCCGTCTTGAACGATTGTTAAAGATTAAATGGGAGCACACACTGTGTGTTAAAAGGAAAATGATGTTGGGGAACGTGCTGTGTACCCAAACCAAAATGTTGCCATGGGGGGCTGTAACACACACACACTTCATTATTTGTGAATCCCATTCCATTTTACCATCCGCCTTGGCAAATACGAGTGAATGCAGCCATCTTATTGGTCTAGAAGAATGTGAATGAGTTTTAGTAAAGAGTACAGAGTTCACTACATGAGATCACTCTTACACAGGCTACTATACAGACACCAGAAGTGTGTTAGAAGTGCGGTACCTTTAAGCATAACATCTCTATGGAGATTGGAGAATGGCATGTTGAAGGCCCCCCTGATCAGCAAGGTCAGAGTTTAATTTGCAGTCTGAGCGACGTCCCCTAAATCTAAAGTTGTGACCATTAGATGTCTTGTTAGCACGTGTGTGTAATATAAAGCTGTGAAATTGGGCCACTTCAAACATAATAAAGACAAGTCTTGATTAGAAAGGCTTTGGATGGGGCTTACAAAAGGTCTTACACGCGATTAGTGTCATCAGGCTTAAGTGACAAGTAAAGCTAGGTGTCGGCAGTGTAACAATCGAACTGGATTGAGTGTTTTCTGATATATCCCAGGGGATGCATGTGCAAGGAGAAGAGAAGTGGGCCCAGTACAGATCCTTGTACTGGGAACAAAGTGTTTTAAACCATTACAGAGTGGTGCCCTTACTATCGACCAAACCTTCCTTCGTGCCAATGTACACAGATTCCTCAGATCTGTGAAGGGGTCACACATGCAGATAAATCCTGGGTTGGAGCTTTAGCATGTCATCGAATTGGACACACTCAAGACAGTACCATACACACACATAAGCATTGGTCTACGGCAATCATTTCAATTGGTTGATGGTCTGGATAAATATCTGTGAAACATGCGACACTTAAAGAAGGTTCTGAGGCAATAATGAACCAGCTGAAACTCTTAATTTCAAGTTTAATGTTATAGACATGTTATTTCACAAACAGTTTATCACTGAGAACATTTACATGGAAATATAATACAATAACAGTCATCTCCACCTGGCAAACTAAATGTATAACACAATCTATGTCAAAAAGAAGAAAACATTTGAGAAGTTGGTGTTTCTGAGAAATGTTCTTAGAAATGAAAAACATGACCATGTTCTATTTATTTTTGAGGTTTTAAACGTCAACCTTTTCAAAAGCGTCGCATCTCTATCACTTCCTGCGGTCATCTTTAGCCGGTCATTAAATAAAGAACACATTTACTGATATTACTTGATAGAATGAATATATATATATATATATAAACATGACTGTTAAATCTTTCATTGCCAATGAATTCTGGAGATCAAATGCCTGGGTGATACTTCATTTCTAGATCCTCTGAGTTTAAAAGCCATGATGTTAAATGTTAATTAATGGAATTTGTACACAATATTTGGACCTTCAAACATCAGCACACATTTCCAGGAAGTGCCGTTCAAAGGAGCAGCCTACACACCAGAAGGCAGGGCTCACTGTACAAATAATTTCAGAACGTTGAATTTGAAAAAAAACAAAAACATTTCAACACTAGAGATCCTCCTGTCAATATAGTATGAAGTAGTGATTTTAAATGTATTCTATAAATATACAAATATTTACATTGCACATACTGTTGTGGAGCTTAAAGCTCAGTGCGAACTGGTTGGCAGTGAAAGACTTGACACTTGTTCAATGATCATTTAATTTTCAGAACATCCAACCAACAGATCAAAACAAAAAACTAATCATTTAGCTTGAAGGAAGCAGACATCACTTCCAGTGTCCTCTTTGGCACTGCTGCCTTGTTACACGGACAAAATACATTGAAAACACACCCGTATTTAACATTGTTAAAAGTGCAAAAGTTTGAAGCTGAGTAAACATGAGAAACGCGGAAGTCAAAAACACGTAAACTCAATAATTTAACTTTTATTCCAAAACCCTTTCTTCATGTTGGAATAGTCCATGATTTTCACTGCAAGGGACATTCTTCAGGACATCCAATTAGTCTTGGGTGATATTACGATATGATCGTGAATCGGCGATGTCTGTTGGGTTTTTACATTGTATGTTGCATTAGTTACAGTGCAGTCTTTGAGAAATGCAGGTTTAGAATGTATTTTTCAAACTTTTGTCGGCCACAAAAGTACTGGACCGAGAAAACCTGATTTGGACATGGTCCTATCCAACATATCGCCACTGTTTGGATCCTTCATGACACCGAGCGTGCATGTGTGGCCCATGCTCTGCTGATGCCACCTTGAACAGGAAACAGTTTGAACTGTTCCATAGTCACTGTGAGCCATTTGGCTGACCTTAAAAAAATCAATGCTTTCTGAGGTGACCTGGAATCCAATCAGAAATATGTTGGACATTAACACATTGACACAAATCACATTGGAATGGAAATGTATATTAATTTAACATCTAACACAATCGTCAGGTCAATACTATTTGGAGGATTTATTCAGTCTTTGGTTTGTTTTCATCCAATGAGTGATTTGAACATAGCCTGGCAGGTTACAACAATCTACTCGTTCCTGCACTCAAATCGACGCACCAATCAGAGCGTCATTGAGACAGGCTCTTCATCACTTCATGTAAACAATGAGTGAAGCACTTGTCGTTTGCATTTGATTTGTTAAGAGGAGTGAGGTGTGCAATCCAAAGTTGTTGCCCCACTGGTTTCTGTGCAGCCGGCTGCTGACTGGATGTTCCAGAGAGAGCACTGTGCCACATCCGTGTCATATTCAAAATATCTTGCAACGATGCAAAGCCTCTGAAGTCCATCAATGTGAATACGTTGCACAAACATTAATGATTATTTTTATAAGATTGTCGCTTCTGGCCGTGTTGATCCTGATTACGCCAAACCAAGAAACCCGAGAAACGTGTGCAATGCGGGGACGAGTAGATTGTTCTGGCTTGCCAGGCTAGATTGCACAGGGAGTGGACATGATGCCTCCGGGCTTCCGGGCAACATCAAGTTAAAACTCATTTAATATATAAAACTATATACAAGGTTATACTAGAAACAGTGGAGAACTTGAGGATTTGTTGATAAATTAAGGGGTCTATGGTCTGTTCACATGCAGATAATTTTACAAACACATGATAAAACTTCATATCCTTACAATGTAATGTTTAAAGAGTTGGGAGTTATGTCCTTTGAATGGAAAAGAACCTGCATCTCCAGGAGATATGAAACACCAAGGTTTTAACCGCTGGTTGGTAGAGCTGGAAAATATGGGCTCCTCCACTATTGGACAAAGCCTTTTATTAATTATCACGGGGAGCTGGCTGTCCCGTATTTCAGCCAAAATGGCTTGTGCCGGACGATATTTCGCTGTGTCAATAAACATGACATCATTTTTGGAGCTGAGGACACAGCTGAAAATCTGAAACCCTTCTAGACCATACTGTTCGCTCCCCCTGGTGGCCGCTGTGGCTGGTGCAGCTGAAATCTGGAACAATCAGTGTCCCGTAAATAACGGAAGCTTTCATGTGAGATTTCATGATTTACTTCTTTGAATGGAAGCTGGCGAAACACTGAGACAACACTGGGTTGTCTTTGGCTGAGGAAATAAAAAGTGCATATGCTAGCATAATACAAAGCTATTTAGTCAGTTAGCTGGTGTTACTGTGATGTCTGGCAAGGCACGCCCAGCTTGTCATAGACCTCCTTCAGCAGCAGCAGAGCGGTGTCCTCAGACTCCCTGTAAGACATGACAACATTACCACAACATTACTACATTACCCAGAATACAACATGTTCTCTAACAGATCTTGTGGCTGTTTGCATTTGCATTCACCTTGCGCACCTTGCCAGAGCGATGGGTCGCCTGAAAACAATCCTATACAAAGTGCTTCACAAAACGCAATGCAAACTAGAAGCACTCAGGGATTGCAAACCTGCACCGAAGTGGTACAAAAAAGAATAGTACTTTTAGTGCTAGCAGTATGAGTGGCAACCCATTATCGATGCAAGTGCTCGTAGAGTAGCGCGTTTTGCGATTGACGCCACCGGCGAACATGCCTCTACCCAGCGGCCCCTCGACCCGGAAGTCTGGTCACGTGGCCGCGGTAAGCGCCAAGATATGAATCGATTCTTCCGTGTGTCATTTCCAACAACTGTGCAAAATTTCATCCAGCTCCGTGCACAACGAATTCAGTCATCTTAGGGACAGACAAACCAACCAACAAACACTGCCAAAAACAGTGTTTGTTTGTTGTTGGCTGCCAAAAATTACAGGTAATTAACTGACTGCATTGGAGGTCAAATCAACATTGGGAACAAGCAAGCAGGTGACTGGAACTGGATGAATCTCTGCCTGCCACACAGGTGCTCACCAATAACACAGGTGTGACTGGATGGCAAACAGGTACTCGTTGAAGCTCTCGATGGGTTTCTCTTGGAGGACGTAGTCGATGCGCCTCCCGCTGTTCAACCTCCCCACGTCCACCTGACCACGGCCACCTTCCTCTGCTGCTGGAGCGGAGTCCACTTCCTCGCAGGCTGCTGTAACACACAACATAGTCATCTCTGTAGATGCCACGGTAACACACATCAGAGTCACATGGAGAGTCGTCTCTATACTGCACATCATAGAACAGACATGTGACCAGCTCTGTCAGTAATTTGGAGTTGCATCTTTTTCAGAATATTATGACCAATGAGTGAAGCAGGGTGGATGATGGGTAAATGGTCACAGAGTGAGCTGGAGGAAGTGAATTTGTGTTTCATTGGAGTGGAACGAGACGGGTGCATTGCATATTTCATGCATTTTCAAATATAGTCTTAAACATTGTTACCTGATGAAACATCTGGTACATCTGATAACTTAGAATCTTAGCTCAAACTGTGAGTCACTAATCGCTGACTGACCTTTTGCAATTGTAATGCGCATATGTTTTTAACACCTACATCACGTGACATAGGTATCTTTGGGTGATGGAAGTGCTAAACATGAAGCCAGATTCTTTCCGGGGATCCTGGAGTTTAGAGGGAAATGAGAGTCTTGTTTTTTTATGAAAATGACCCCTTATAATTAAGACAGCTGTAGAGGTGGTAAAGAAATTCAAGTACTTAGGGTCATATATAGATTGCAATGTTAATTTTAATGAAAATACTGACATTTTTTAACTGCAACCAACGTCTCCACCCATTACGAAAACTAAACTTTTTCAGTGTGAGTAAGCACATCATCCAAGCAGTTTATGAAAACCTAATGGAGGGCATTTTAACTTTTAACATGGCAATATGGTCCGGCAATCTGAACGCAAAAGGCCAAGTTGCAGAGGGTGACAAACCATTTGGGCAAAAATCACTCAGTCTCATGTATGACGACTAGGTTAAGAACAAAGCTATATATAAAATAACGCAGGATGTGCTGCCCAGTAGCTCAGTCGGTTAGGCAGTGCACTGTTTCACATGTTTCCACCAACCCTAATAAATAAAGCTTGGGGAAAAAATGGGCTGGAAAAAACTTTTTTTTTAAATAACGCAGGATTCCTCCCACCCAGTCAACAGGGAGTTCAAACTCATCCCCTCTGGCAGACGGTACAGAATGCCATTTGCTAACCGCAACATTTTTAAAAATTAATTTATTCCAACGGCCATTTGTGCACTGAATACATTGTCTTGATGATGGCTTTTTTATTATAGCTGCCACTGCTGATATTTTGTCCCTTGGGGGTTTTGCGTGTAAATGTTGTTGCTGTTGTGCTGTCCCGCTTGTTTTATCATTTTTTGTGTGAGACAAAAGATCAATTTCCACATGTGGAAATCTTCCTGATTTGGGTCTGATTTTAGAAGAAAAACAACTCAAAATAAATCATCAACCGATTATGAAATTATTTGGTGACTAAATGAATTGATCATCAGTGTTTAATCGGTTGCAGCTCTTAATGTAACTGCAATCAAGATTACACCTTTCAAAATGTAGCTGAGCTGGAAGGGATCAGATTACTGTAATCTGATCAGTTATAGTTACTTCAGAACCCTCAATGGAATGGTGAGCCCTGATTTCAAAAATGTACCGGGATTTCCTTAACGGCCAGTGCACACCAATGCAACTGCAACCATTCTATTGCTTTGGTGTGGACTGGGTATTTTTTGGGAAGCCAGTACACCAATGCAACTGCAGTTCCATCGGTGTGCACTGGCCATAATCCACCACTTGTGGGCACTGCTACAGTAGTCTGTTGCAAGCCTTTTTTTTCTACATGTAGTGGTGACGAGTTGTCAAGCACAAATCAGTAATTACTCTTTCCACAGTAACTGGTTCACTAGCTAGGCTAGCTAATATTCTGGGAAGTCAAGCTCTACAGAATGATGTTAGCTCCACCGTCCGTCAGCCTGTCACACAGGTTTCCCAGGAACAAAAACAAACGTTTCCCACAGCCGTGAACAAGCCTGCAGCGAGTTCAAGCAACATGCAGAGATCCACACGAGGGACGTCAACATTTGGTTTACTCTTTTAGCGCGACCGACATCCGCAGAAGGCCAGAAAGTAGAGATCGTCTTTACAATATTTTCTTTCTTTAACGTTCAAGCGGATATGTTGGGATATTATGGACCAGAAGGAAGAGATTGTTCTTAGTTGGTGTAGTGTGCACATATACACTGCGGTGCGGAGTGCAGACGGCCGTCTGCTATTATTATTGTATGCATGTACTAAGTGCAGAGTGGTATGATTTGGCAACGCCGAAAAGAGGTTAAGCCTTAAGACGTTGGAACAAAGGAAGTGAGACTATGGGATGCTGGTGCCGTGGAGCGACGATGGGTGTCCCAATCTGTAACTGCCTGTGCCAATTGCTGAATTGACCTGAAGTATCGTGAACCCTGGTGAATACCGTGAGTCGTTAGGAAAACATGACTAGACGAATATGTCAGGTTTTTAGCAACGACAGCAGCAAATCTATTTTATTATAATATTATAGTCTGTCATACCCCGCTCCCCTTGGCTAAGAGGTTCCAGCCCATTTGGGGCAGAGCCTCGTGCTATAAGAATAGCTTCTTCCTTGTTGCCATATGGCTACAGGTCCGTAAGAGCCTAGCTGCGCAAGCCACTTTCTGACCTCAGCAGCCAGCACTCCTCTACCCACCACTTGGTGAATCCACAAGCTACATGTATCCGCACAATGTCCCCAAGTTCCTTTAGTTACATGCTTTGTGTTCTGTGTTGCACCGAGTCCTTGTCCCCATTGCACCTGCACCAAGAAAAAGAAATCTGCAGCTGTATAAAGAATATTTATACAGCTGTATCTATAGTTTATTTGTGTATGATTAAACGGCGCCCTCTCTAAATGCCAGACTCAAAGCTAAACCTCTCTAAAAGGTCAGGCACACTTAATGAGAACTGTAAGGTTATTATCCCATTCAGAGAAGACATGTCTGGACGCGTCTGTCTAAATGCTGCCTGGAGGTCTCTGCCAGATCCATCAGACGTGATGTGGAGTCACAGTCTGACATGGGGAGGTAGAATTCAGTAGGTTACAGTTGTCTCACAAGATTTATGTACATCACTACCTTGTGTTTTTTAGACCTTTTTTAAAAAAAAATTAACTCTTGACCGTGGCTCTGCGCTAGGGCTGAAGCTAACGATTATTTCAATAGTCGATTAGCTGCCGATTATTGAAAACGATTAATAGATTAATCGGTTGCATATTTTTACTTAAAAAACAATCGCCCAAAATATTCACAGCGACACGGAAACTAATCTTCTCAACTTGAAATGTTGTCAATTTTGGTTCATGGTACTATACAAAGGTACTACAATTAAAATACAAACTCATTACTATTAATTCATACGCTAACATAGGGATTTCAGAAGATAGACATTTTGGAACAGGTCAGGTCATTTAGTCACAGTAGGGCTAGTGGTTAGGGTAGGGGTTAGGGTTAACCCATAAACCTACAGTGACTAAATGACTACTATGACTACACTACATAAAGAACATAGGGATTTCGGAAGACAGCAATTTCGGAAGATAGCGATTTCGGAAGACAGCGATTTCGGAAGACAGCGTTTTTGGAAGACAGTTTTTTTGGAAGACAGCGAAACATAGGGTACAGACCTGTGTTATCATTGTTTTACAATGTTCACCAGAGTGTCTACTACGTCTGTATACTGCTTCCATATGCAACGTGGCAAATCAAGTTGATTCTGACCCTGGATTAATAAACTGAACCACAAAGCTGTGAAACACACTCAAAACATTCCAGAATGGCAACATGTGATGGATAACAAATCACCGTCTCACAGATCACATAGTAATAAAGGCAGAACCCTAAGAATGTACTGTGACATCAAGCGCTACTAAATTGGCTCAACTAAACTCAACATCCATGTTGGTGCAGTCAACAGAGATAGTGGAATTTGATGGTGCCAAACATTTTTCATTTCAATGAAGGAATGAATTGAAACTGTAATGGCTTACGACGCCTCAGTGAACTGCAGACTGGCGATCAGATGGTATGTAAACAGATCTAATCCAACACTTATTATATCGTTAATTATAGAAGCTTAGCTTCTGGAGCATGTCTCGTCTGGAACACTTCTCCCACGAGAGAGGTTCAAACATCTTTTGTAAACAAATATTTTTACCAGCCACCACAATATGCATTTTAATGTCCACTCCCACACTGCAGTTCCGTGAACGCATGCATATTTTGGTGGATGGTGAAAATATTTGATGACAAAAGTTCGGCGGACTACTAAACTGACAAGTTCAAACTGAGGAGTTCAGCATGAAGACGATCGCAGATCCCCTGACCTAAACTGTCGTGGGTGAAAATCGTATTCTGTCTTTAAAAAGAACATTTTAATAATATTTAGTGCATTTAAATTTTAGAGATGAAGTGTGGGGGTGCGGTGGCCGAGTGGATAGAGAACGCATCCCCCAGACCATAGGACGAGCAGTGCCGCAGGTTCAAAAACACTCTTCATCCCAGTTTCCGTTTTAATCCTGTCACTATCTCTCTCAATAAAGAATGAAAAATGGCGCTTGTGCACAAGTATTATAACAATAAAGTAAAGTAAGTAAAGCATAATGAATGAATTAATGAAATGTTTAAAAATTAAAAACAGCATCATCTTGCAGTGAACGACTTTGAAGCACATAGTGCTTCAAAGGAAGCTGAAGGGAGGGGAGGATGCTGCTATGTGATGACGTAGTATACTTTCCACAGTATACTACAGTTAATTTCAACCATGATTCCGCCCGGTGGGTGGTCCGGGGTCTAGCACCTCACCTGTGAAGTAGCGCGTGTGCAGGGCCCAAGGCCACTCCAGCATTCTACTCCACAAGTCCACAGCAGGCTCCGGCCCACTAGGGGCAGCAGGGGCCGCTGGGTTAGAGAGGGGCACGGTCGGGAGGGGAGGAGAGACCGGGGTGAGTTGGTGACTCGCTAACACAGAACTGGTCTTACACATCAGCAAACATCTCCACCGTCCTTCCCACCGCCTCACACTTTCCAGTATCAGTTCCACTCGTGAAGCAATGCGGAAGCCACTCTGCGAGCTACCATCTCCCACAATGCACCATGGTCCACCGTTCACTGTGAATTAATGATGGCAAGTAGCCAAGAAACTCCACAGAGAAATGTGGTAGTTGTCTGAAGTGAGGTCAGCAACTGACCAACAACTAAAATATGTTTATTTTATAAATGCATACAACTAGAAGCACTCAGAGAGTGCAAACCTGTGCCAAGGCCATGGGGTCACTAACGTCAAAACATCTAGACGCTATTATGTTACTTATAGGCTACAGAAATGCACCAAATTGTAATCACTTGTCGCCAGTGGTACGCGAGCACACTCTTGGTGGAACGCGGGATTATAGTCATAAAAAAAATATTTTAGTGATCTGCCAAACCCGGGTCTCTAGCTTGGCAGACGGTAGGGCTAACCACTACACTATCTGAGCTGTGTTAGTACCACGCATAGAGTGGAGGCAATTGCTGTGCGTTGCTGGAGGTGATTGCAATTTATAATGTCCTAACAGTTGTCAAACTATAATGTTACTTATAGGCTGCACAAATGCACCAAATTGTATCACTTGTTCCATTGGTCATTCCCAACAACTCTACAAAAGTTCATCCAGATCCCTGCATAACTTTTTCAGTTATCCTCCTGACAGATAAATCAACGCGAATGAAAACATAACCTGCTTGCCTGCAGGTAATAAAGCAAGTCTTAGCTTTCTTGCTCTTGGGCTTATACTACTTAGATGGAAAGACCCTTGTGCTCCCTCTCTGTTTGGGAAAAAAAAAGATCTCCATCACTCAATTAGGCTAGAGTAGTAAAGGTTTTCACTGAGCACTTGCTGCCTTCTAGGACACTTGGAGACCCATTACAGACCCTCTTGCGTACTGTAGCTGTAGCCTACAAAATGGTCCCATCGATGTCTCTATGTAGTTTGACCCTGCCTTCCCAATGTCCTGTCCCATCTAACCCTTCTGTGTTTGGGAAATGTGTGTCAATGGTTGTCAATGTTGTGCACGTTTATTTATTTACACATTCACCATTACATGATTTAGCACCTTATGTTTGATGTCGTTGTCCCTTTGTATGTATTTCTGTTTGTGTTTCTTTAGGACCATTTCCCGACCCAAAGTAACTTTTGGAGCGTGGACTTCAGCCAATTTTAATGTTGCCAATTTTTATTCGTAAATGGAACATAATAAAAACATACTGTGGAGAAAACACATAGTATTACTTTAAAGAGAGCTCTTGCAGGGATCACAGAGTTACAACTTCAGGCCCCCTTCCCCCCAAACAAACTCTGAACTTTCAAGACGCTTTTTATGGACAATAGAAACAACAACACTATAGGCACATTTTTCAAATTAAGGAATGTCATTTTTGAAGACTTGAGACAATTTTAGACCTGCAATGAAATTTAGGGTGACCTTTCAGGCCTGTCAAATTGATTATGAATTTAATAGTTTTGTAGACTCCACGGGGGTCTGTACATGGGGTTTACAAATTCTGTACAGAACAGCCGTACAAATGTGTTGATATCTATTGGTGCCAATTAATGCGGAGTTGTACCAATGAATTCTTAAAACACTGATTCCCCCCAAGAAATGCTGGATCGTAAATACATACATATACACATTCAGAACGTTTGCGGTCCCTGGTTTGAAATTGTAGTTCTTCCCTGGTAAAGAATGGAAGCTATAGACTGCAGTGTACAAAGGGGTGCAGTCTTACCGGTGGCATCGTGGGGGTTCATGGCGGCTTCCACCAGGTCTTCTCCAGGAGGCAGAGCAGCCACGGTGGGTCTGGAGAAGCTGGCCCAAGCAGTACGTAGAGAGCCCATGAGGTCCACACTCATACGAGTGAAGCTTTCTTTCAGCTCTGTACACACACATAGGGTGAGTTAGAGCTGGGAACGGCAGAGAGAATCATCAGTGCCCTTCTACCCACCACCCTCCTCAGCCTTTTCCGCGACAAGGTAAGGAAGAGAGCTCGGAACATTGTTGATGATCCCATCCATCCCGCACACCACCTCTTCATTCCCCTTCCCTTGGGCAGGTGCTATAGAGCCCTGCAGGCCAAGACCTCCAAGCCAAAGAAGTTTCTTTCCCGCACGGTGATGTGGTTGAACACCAGGGGACTATGCAACAATGGTTACGGTAATCAGAATCACTTTGTTGCCAAATCGTACATTTACGGTATTTTCCGCACCATAATAGACATATATAAATGAAATAAGTTTGGTGTCTCAACTGAACTCAAAGTGAATGTATGTGGTTCACGGTGCTCTGTCAACATGACTTGGAGCAATGTAAACATACAAATTATTAAAAAAAAAAAAAAATATATATATATATATATCCATGATGTCTACATGTTTCTTTATAGAGAGACAGGTGCTTCTGAGTGGCAAGGTAAAGTGTGTCATGTCCATAAAGTATTGTTTAACTTAATTAATCCAAGCAGTAGTACTCCACACTGATTCCTACCGAGGTGCATCCTCTTGCGTCCCTTGTGGTGAGGGATAAGCATGGGCTCCAGATCATGGTCGTGGGGGACGATCATGGGTTCGATCCGGTAGGCCACAGGATCGTACTGTAGGGACAACTCAAACTGTTATATACACAGGAGCATACTGTAGGAACAACTCAAACTGTTAGTGTTGAACAAACTGTTGATGTTAAAGTTGTGGTTGATTTGCAATTATCTTGAAATGGAATGGAATTAAATGGGCTTAATTCCAGTAACATACAGTGTCAAGGTAAGCCGTTGTTGAGGGTTATACTCTGATAGATGGATTGGTGAATTTTGTTTTCACCGAGCGCTGCCGCAATCCCTTTTATTGCTCACGAGTTACAATCTGTGATTTTAAGGATCAGCCGATACAGCATTTGGTAGTACCCAAGCTATCCAGCGGGATGTGCCATTGTCACTTTAAATACTCAAGGTATATCAACACTCAAGTTTCAACATTCAAAGTTTTTATTCTTCCAACACATCATCACATCGAAATGTTTTTAAAACGGTGTTTTATGTATGTATAAAAATAGGCTTCTTGACTAGTAGAACATACAACATTATAGCATATAACATAGTTTTGAAAATGTTTTTCTGCGGGGGAAAAAACGTGTACAAATTGATAGCAGGTGGATGGATTTTTTTGCAAGGGTTGCGGATGAAAAAAAAGTGTGCATCTTTGATACCAAAATAATTCAACATTATGAAGGACTAGAGTGTTTAAAAAGAAAAATGAATATACAAAAGAAAATAACCCACTGTTCAAAACATTCACCTCAGAAGACAAACAGGTTGGGGCTCAGGTTACATAACTGCCTCTAGGCCTCTCGTGGCATTCAGCAGTTCCCCTCCAAGCAACGAAGGCTTCAACGTGTCATTAAAACACTTCCATTTATTAGAAACCTAGCTGAAAAGTGTAAACCTCTCAACAAGCTCACTGATTTCTGTGGAAAGATGGCTGTCAACAAGGCTGTGTTTATCATGAAAGATGGCACAAAGTCATTAGAAGGAATTCACTTTTCTCGGTGATGCATATAAAACCATTTCCTCTTGATTAAGCTCGCTACTCAGTCTGTACTGTGTTAGACATAATGGACGTGTACATTTAATGGGGCACCATTAAACCGTAAGTGCATCCCTTGTCACGCAAGGGATAGAAAATGATCTACACAAAGGGGAGAATCCTGAAAAAAAGAAACATCTTTGTGCTATCAAAGTTCAGTGAAGAACGCAACCCATGAATTTTGCCGTAGCATGATCACAATCAAAATGCCGCTGAAGTGTAAATATGACAGGAAAGACCCAAGGGTGACATCATTTTTTGGATTTTATAAAACATATTTTCTGGATAATAAACGTTTTAAATGGTTTGATTGTTCGAGTCGAGTGCCCAAACTATCCAGCACACATTCACACACCATCAAAATATCCAAATTCATCATTATGTCAACCGTGGCACAGAAAGATCTGTTTTCAGTCTTATCGGTATTATTGTCAATTTCATCCCCTATAAGGGATGAAATTGACAATTATACAATATTTAAAAAATACTCATAGTAACAGTACAGCTCATAATCGTAATATACGATCATCATATATCTCGTCCCACCCCTAGTTGTCTGTATGAAGTGTGTTCTTCAAAAATCATTGTTTCAAAAAAAAAAAAAAAGAAAAAAACATAATTGTGCTGCCCAGTAGCTCAGTTGGTTAGGCAGAGCGCTGGAAAGCACACATATGCCTCAATGGCGCGGTTTGAATCTCGCCACCGACGTATTTCCCGCATGTCTGCCCCCCCCCCCCCCCCCCCCCCCCCCCCCCCCCCCCCATCTTCACCTGTTTCCGCTAACCCGAATAAATAAAGCTTGGAAAAACCAGCCTGAATGGGCTGGAAAAAACATTATAAAAAACATAATTCAAAACTAGAGCTTGAGCCAATTAATCAAAGTCAAAATCAAAATAACTGCCAGTTGCAGATCTGTTCAAAACTAAACACAAACATAAATGGCACTCTTGAACTGTCTCCAACAGGCTGTGTATTTAACATAATGCTCTCCATTATGCAGCAATTAAATAGAAATACCAGGGTTATCTTTAGTGAGGTATAATACTGCACTACCTATAGACACAACGAAATAAATGCCATGAGATCCGTGTCTAAGCTTGCTGCTCAGACGTAATGAAAGTCCCGTGGAACATGCCGCATTGTTGCCATGGTGCACCCTTTCAAGGACGCCATACAGCAGAGAAGGACTTCATACAATGCAGAGTCAAAGAAGGAAGAACTTGTTATAAATGAATTTCAGCAATTACAAAACTGTTCAACAGCCAAGTAGGCAGGCATCCACGGGAGCTGAAACTAGGGATCCTCTGATCGCCACTCAAATACAAAAAAGAAAATAAATTGAGTATCAAAGGATTGTTCCAAATCTTTTGGAAAACTCCTACAGCTACTGCTTCTTCATTACATCAAGACACAGTACACATAGTAACACATTACTGAGTGTTCAAACCCAATAGACGAGTTTGGCGGGTATTTCCTGTCCTATTGGTCCAGAATAACATGTGACCTCTCGTGAGTAACTTTAAGTCGGATTTTGACTGTATTTCATCAATATTTATACAAAATTATGAACGGAGCGAGTGGGGTGATGTGTAACTGGTCACAGACAGACACCTTGTGGTTGGATTTTGAACTGGCTTGCGTTTTGTGTTTTGCGTGCTCGGACCGCAGTCCAGTACCAGAGTTGGCATAGGAAACAATAAGGCACCGGAAGTGACGTTAAGAACGGCAGGACAAAATGACTCCCACCAGTGTTTTGCACGTAAACCCGTCTATACAATGCATGAACACAACGCATCCGTGTGCCAATTGCATGTAGCTCAGTTCGATCATATCGTATATTGCGATATTTTGGGCCAGGATGTGGCCAGGAGTTTTTACGATCATTCACACGATTATTACCACATCCAATAACTGCACCTAAGAATTGTTATGTTGTAGCGTCTCACCGGGTGGTAGATGTTGTAGAAGTTCTTGCAGGTAGGGAAGGTGTAGTTGGGGTCGATGCGTTTCAGGCCTCGCACGGTAAGGAACATTCCGATGGGGGAACCAAAGGCAAAGAAGGTCTGAGGTCTGAACACCAGCTGAGGGTAGTCTATGGACACCTGGTGGAGGCAGGATGGAGAATGAGATCAAACTGTAATGTCCCCACAGGGATAATGGACATTTAAAATACACTGCAGCATACTACATGAAGAACATCAGTGACAAAAAATGCGTTGCAACCATTGACTGTATGAAACCGCAAAAAGTTTGCAATATTAATATTGCAAACTTTTAATAATTCATGCTTCAGGTTAATAATCGTTCTGATTTTAAAGGGAAAATGTGGCGATTAATCGTCGGTAAAAAAGGCTGATTAATCGATGATCAAAATAATCGTGAGTTGCAGCCCTACTGTCAATTTTGAAATTGTCAATTCACATCCACATCCAGCACATGTATAGTATATGTGGCTTAGTTCACAGGTACTGGGCAGCGTTGCAAGTTCTCCTGCTCTCGCTGACATTTCTGCAAGGTTTTCCTCATTCTCTCTCGTTCCATTTTCATCTTCATGTACCATCGCCGATTGAATGCTCTATTCAGTGGTTCAACTTATGTATGAGGAAAGCTTTGGTGCATTGGGCGTTTGGGACCGTCAGTGCAGTCAGAGGCAGGGTCCTGTATTACAGGTGGAAATTGCCCCCGACAGTCCCAGGCTCTTAGTCATGTGCACGACGCCATTTTCATCAGGGTCATGATCAATGTCCAAGCGCCCTTCGCGTCAAGAGAAGCCGGTCCATTTTCTACCATCCGCGCCGCCGCAAACGTGACCTCACCTCAGTTGACCTCAGCGTGACTAGTGAAGCCTGCAGGTAGTTTTTATTTTATATTTAAAACAAAAGCATGTGAAATGTTTCAGTAAATGATCACAATGTGAATTTAATTATTTAACACGACAATTGCATAGTTAATAGTCTGATCCTAGGGGTTGCTTTGGGGTTGCTTTCAAGAAGTTTCTCCCAGCAGCCTCAAGCTAGCGCTTGGTGTCGCCTCTTATGCCGAATAAATAACTTTAAAAGTAAAAAAAAAATAAGTTTACCTTAATACAAGTTCAAAATGTATAGAAAAACTAGAAGCACTCAGAGATTGCAAACCTGGGCCATAGTGATACAAAAAAAAAAGTACTTTTAGTGCTAGCAGTATGTGTGGAAACCCATTATCAAGTGCTCGTAGAGTAGCGTGATTGCAATTGACGCCACTTGCAAACGTACCAACTACATTTCCCAGCGGCCACTGAGGCCATGAAGTCTGGTCACGTGACTGCGATAAGCGGCCAATGATCTATAGGTAAGTTGGTGATTAAGTATGATTATGTTACGTATAGGCTACAGAAATGCACCAACACCTTCCGTTGGTCATTTCCAACAACTCCACAAAATTTCATCCAGATCTGTGCACAACTATTTCATTTGGTGACAAACCAACGCGACTAAAAACATAGCCTGCTTCCGCAGCGCAGGTAATAAAGGCATTTATATTGATTATGAGTCCCCACCTGTCCGATGCCCACGTTGAAGTACTCGTAGTCCACAGCACTGGTGGTAGACTGGGCTCTCAAAAACTGACGTGGAACCTCGCTGTCCTGGGGGTGGTCTGGAACTTCAGGAGAAGCCTGTGTGTCGACAGAGAGCTGAGCTGACCTGCAGTCCTGTGACAGACAAGACTATTTTGGTCGACTCTACTCTGCGTTACTTTACTCAGTTTAATCCTCTTTTCCACAAGCACGGTACCCCGTAACCAGGTATTATTTTAGCACCTGCCATTTTGCCTTTTGGTGCCATGGAATATATTATGGCATCCTCCTCTTTTCAACTAATTTCACAAAACACAGTAGTACACAGACAGGTTTTTGACCCGTTTTCGGTTTACTTCCTTAACTACCCCCGTATATGCTCGCCACTTTCGGTGCTATGCACTTTTTCCAACAGGTCTAAATCGACGGGAGCACACACCTATTGCGTTACTTTAAAAGGATGGTGGTAACTTGCACTGTGCTATTCCACACCCAAATGCTCTTGTGCGGATCTATGACCCACAAACGCATGATTGAATAATCTGCGCAACCCGTTCCATTTACCCATTCAACTTGGAATTACCAGTGAAGCAGCCATGACTGTATTTCATACGAAGTGGGGTGGATGATGTGTAATTTGTCACAGAGTGAGCTGTAGAAAGCGGATTATGAAACGTTGTGCGTTTTGTGTGACAAATTCATCCACTTTCACCCACTACGATCACTTTACAAAGGGAAATATACAGACACAGGAAATGTTTTGCACCCAGCGGAACAAATGCCGGACCCCTGTATTTCGTGGGAAAACTTGTCTATAGCAAACTATCTCACACATTTTCTATGGGCTCTGTGCTAATAAAATTTAAGAAACTTTGCATCATCATCAGCAGTCAACAATTTAAAACACATTTTCCTAGAATAGTGAAGGATCTCAGAAAGAAGACCTCAGTTCTACCTCGTGGGTGCGTCTCTTGCGCACAAAGTGAAGTATTTTCTTGCGGGGGCCCAATGGAATTCCTAGGTCTTTCAAGTCTTTTTCAGTGCACAGCGCCTGTTGGTAGACCAACAAACACAATGATAGTACACAAGCAGTTTGATCCCAAAGGCATTACATTACATTCAAAAACATACATTGAAAAAACGCTGCACAATATCTATGAAAATCAATTACTGCACAAATTCCAAGAACTTGTGCAGAATTTTTGTTTCAGAATCTGTTTTATTTGCCATATTTGCATCCAGTAAACCCAGGTAATTTATCAATCCACAATAATCACATACTATGAGTGTTTAGCACGTTGCCTGTAGAACGTGTCCAACTGCATCACCGGACAGCGGGGAAGAAACAGTTTTCAAATCTAGTGGTTTTAGTAGGCAGGGCTCTGCAGCACCTACCAGAGGGCAGGGGTTGGATCCAGTAGTTTGTTTTATCATGTTAAATGTATGCCAGTGGTTCAAAACCTCTCGGTTTCAAAAACTGAGGATTACTTTAAACCTCATCTCTACCATAGATTTAGTTTTTTTTCTGCAAATTAAAAAAAGAAAAAATGTAAGTATGTGCTTACCAGGGACTGGAGGTCCAGCTGTTCAGACTGCAAACTAGGAAGGTACTCCTCTAGTCCCAATGAGGACACAAACTGCTCCAGAGACCCACTGTTCACAGCACTGGATCCTTTCACTGCCCCCTACACACAGACAGGATGTATCAACATCTACAGTACAACAGTCTCCGAAACCCTCATCCATACATTCATCTACTTTGGACAGTTGCAATGAAGACCCTTCCGTTGCTCCCCCACACCAAAACCAGGCAGCACATCACCCCGACTGGCTCCCAGTCAGGTTCTGTATAAGATACAAACTCCTTGGGATCAACTACAAATCCCTGCATGCACACGCATCCCCCCAGTATCTGTCGGACCTCCTCCATCATCACACCCCATCCCAGGAACTTGTGCTCCTCTGATGCTGGCCAGGTCTTTATAAAGACATTTGGCGGAAGACAAAATTCATGAAACCCAAGTCAGAGAAGGAAAATGATGAAAGACACTATATAAATTCTTAAGAATAGTTATTATTACAGTATATACAGTATAGACTTGGGGAGTCGTGATCCCATCCTTTGATCTGTGAAAATGGCCTGATCATAGCTTTTTCAAACTACCGGGACTCAGGAGCGGACAAGCGATTTGCTTTGTGCCAGTTTCACTTGCCAGCGAAGCCTTAATTTCCTCCTCCTCGTCCCTTCTTTTAAAATATGTTTTTATTTTATATTGCAAGAGTAACGTTTTGTTTTTAAGACCAGTATGGCAAAATGTTCTGTCATCACCAACTATATCTTCCAACCAGCTGTAAAGTGCTTTCCAGTGTTCACACCATCCCTTCGAATGCCAGTGGCATAGACTTTGCAGAAATGAAAATGAAAACACTTGAAGGGCACAGGATATGGTAGTGGACACACCAAGGCAATTTATTAGTGTTTCAGCACGCAGACGGTAGAAAACAACAGTGCAACAGGCACATTTTTGAGAGACTTACAAACTAGTGAATGTATTATTTAAGGGCAACAGTAAAGTCATTAATTATTTAAATTGTCATGAAAATGTAGGTGTTTTTGAGACATTTGATTCCAGATACCAAATTATCAGAAAGGTGTCTATCGTACCTCCTCTGACGTGGTTGCTCCATCGGAGGGCGCCAGCTGGTTGGTCAGGAGGTCAAAGAGTATGAGAGAACCTGAGACGACCAACAATAAAAAAATATATAGCTTCAAGCAGCATTACATAGCCAAGCAAACGTGGCTATGCTCCATAACCCTCTGCATTTAAGATCACAAAAGGACAGCTGCCATCTCCTGCTTGCCATAGATTTTACTAACAGATTCTATAGTTAGGATTGGGAAGATGACTTTTAAAAAGGAATACGTTGCAAAAACAAAGGACTTAATGTGACATTTGAATGTGAAGTTGATGGACCAATATGTTACAAAGAGTAATTAATAGACAAAACTCACATACTTACGGCCATGTCACAAAAATGTTATCGTATTTCACAAAACATTTTAGAGGCCCTTGAACCGATTTGCCGAGCCCAGCTATCCAAAAGAGCAAACTCTGCGGATTAACAACAAACGTTGAGGGATTGGACGTAGAGAATGTGGCAGAGAAAAACCCGGCTAGAGCCTACTTTACCTAGGCTGTGTCCCACCACTGACACACTGGCAGTGAAGTCGGGGTGTCTCCGCCTGAAGAGGGCGTGTAGGCGGTTGAGCTCCGAGGCCACCGTGTCCACGATGGTCTGGCAGTACGTGGGGCTGTTGTAGAAGAACAGGTCGAGCAGAGTGTCGTTGGTGAAGTGACGCAGGCGCCCGATGCTGGGCAAGGTTATCCTCTGGATGTCCCTGGAGTGGACAACACAGGTTTTAATATATTCATTATAGACAAGTTTTTGACCTGTTTCCAGTTTACTTCCTTAATTACCCCCGTATATGCTCGCCACTTCCGGTCCCATTCATGTTGCCGTATAAAAATTCTAAAATATTTTTGTCTAAATCGGCAGGAGCACACACCTACCGTGTTATTTTAAACGGGTGGTGGGAACTTGGGCTGTGCTACTTCACAGTCCACATCCAAATGCTCTTGTGCGGATCTAGGCCCCACAAATGCATGTGTGTGACAAATTCATCCACTTTCGTCCACTATGATCACTTTTCACAACGAAATATACAGACACAGGAAGTGCGTTACACCCGGCAGGACAAATGTCAGCCCACTGTATTTCGCGGGAAAAATTGTCTATAGCAAGCACAAATGCAAACAAACTAATCAAGACAGTGAGAGATATTGTGGCCTGTATGGTGAATATCTACAGTGGTCTAACAGTAGCTGTGGTCTGGGTGAATACCATGCGAGTGACTCACTCGTCCACTCCGGTAGCGTCTCCGTGTAGGGCACTGTGCCAGTTCACAGGCAGGAACTCCACCCGCCCCACGCGGCCTTCGTCTTGGCCTCGCTTGTAGTGAGAGCTCAGCAGAGACAGGGAGGCACTGCGGAAGTCATTCACTGCGGGGCAGAGAGGAGAGGAAACCTGTACTAGACGAACAGTGTATATACACTGTTTATGGGCATGGACACAAGAAAGTCGCACTGGATTTACTATTTATAAGTTATATAAACAATTATATATATA
>OMKY01219359.1:0-23648 GCA_900302395.1 Bregmaceros cantori | reverse complement strand
TAATGATTCAATTTCAATTCACCGGCTATGATTCGATTCAGGGACGATTCATGAATACTCAATGATTTGATATTTGATTTTATACAAATTGACAATTTGCTCTACTCCCAGCCACTTGTTTCTGAGAAGACAACAACACATTTATTTTGTCTTAAGGTTATTACATTATTAATTTTATTTGGGATATTTCCTTTAATATAACATCCGAGTCACCGTCTTGACTCATTCACACAGTTGGAACAAGTTTGAAACTATTCAATAACGGTCTTCGTGCATTGAGTTGGATGATAATCAATTGGGTTCGCGCAGCCGTGAGCTGATTGCTGTCGGTTACATGTATGGGTTCGCACAGCTGTGTGGCAACTGCCGTGCTCTCGGCTGTGTCGTGTAGACCAGGGCTGCGTCCTACACGCGCAGCCGCCTTGCCAACCGCTGTAGGCACCTTTTTCCACCCAATTCAAAACTTCCATTATGCATGTATGTCTATGTGAACTGCAGGGCTGTGTGTGTTGCATACAGGAGTGTGAGTGAAATTCTGAAAGGTGTGAGTTGGTGTGTGTTTCTGGTTGCGCACAGTGAAAGTTGTGTGTGTCTGGTTGTGCACAGTGAAAGGTGTGAATTGGTGTGTGTCTCTGGTTGCGCACAGTTAAAGGTGTGAGTGGGTGTCTCTGGTTGCGCACAGTTAAAGGTGTGAGTGGGTGTGTGTGTCTGGTTGCGCACAGTTAAAGGTGTGAGTGGGTGTCTCTGGATGCGCACAGTGAAAGGTGTGAGTGGGTGTGTGTCTCTGGTTGCGCACAGTTAAAGGTGTGAGTGAGTGTCTCTGGTTGCGCACAGTGAAAGTTGTGAGTGGGTGTGTGTCTCTGGTTGCGCACAGTTAAAGGTGTGAGTGGGTGTGTGTGTCTGGTTGTGCACAGTTAAAGGTGTGAGTGGGTGTCTGGATGTGCACAGTGAAAGGTGTGAGTGTGTGTCTCTGGTTGCGCACAGTGAAAGGTGTGAGTGGGTGTGTGTGTCTGGATGTGCACAGTGAAAGGTGTGAGTTGGTGTGTGTCTCTGGTTGCGCACAGTTAAAGGTGTGAGTGGGTGTGTGTGTCTGGTTGTGCACAGTGAAAGGTGTGAGTGGGTGTGTGTGTCTGGTTGCGCACAGTGAAAGGTGTGAGTACACAGTGTGGTGCGAATTTCACCTGCAGTGGCAGGTGAAAGGTGTCTATTAGTCCAAGGTGATCTGGGTCGGAGGAGCCCCCAGAGTCTCGCCCACCTCCAGCGTGGCCTCTGCTCATTATGCTGCCCGTCACTGAATCAACATTTGATTACCATGCTCTTCAAATGTTCTATTCACTGCTCCCCTCGCACAGCCTGAACTTGACAACAACAATGGCTCTTAATGCTTATTTTTTGAAGACGAGCTCATGTTCAATCTTTTTTCACTTCTTTTTTCCTATGCTGAGCCTCCTCTCAGGGATATGGATTGCCAAAATGAATCTCCCCATTCCATTATTTTAATATGATTAATAGAAAACAAAATCTACAGATTAGTCTAGTATTATACGCAAGTTGCAGCTCCAGTGTCAAGTGCTCAACTCTTTCTTTATTTTAACAATAACAAATGTGCACTGATGTTTGAAAGTCCACTGTATTCTCAAATTGTATCCGAATAGCTTATAATGTAAAGAACATGATCTCTACTTTCTAAAAAGAAAATGGGATTCAAATTCTCTGAATTGAAAAAAAATGTCTCTTCACCTCTTTGGCAGTAAGTATGTGGAAGTCTGCTGAGCTGAATGAGTTAATTCCTTTTGCAGTCCAGAAATTACAGAAAAAAAAGTTATTATTTGTTATGGCACACTTGCTCAAGCACCAGAGCGACACTTGCAGAGGTAAACCAACTGGCGAAAGCCATTTGCATCCTGAACATTCATGTATAGACGCAATCCTCAACTGTCCTTATTACACAGACAAATTTTCAGCCTTCCCCACACCATTCTCTTACCTGTACCTGCATGTTGCTGCATGAAAGCCGTTGTCATCTTATCTTAAGCATGATTGCATTC
Organism: Bregmaceros cantori; assembly: GCA_900302395.1. Taxonomy (NCBI): domain Eukaryota; kingdom Metazoa; phylum Chordata; class Actinopteri; order Gadiformes; family Bregmacerotidae; genus Bregmaceros; species Bregmaceros cantori. The sequence goes on along the minus strand of OMKY01219359.1, from coordinate 21,600 downwards.
AGCACAATTTATTAGATAATAATTCAATAGCCACAGCCCTAATTTTGTGATCCTCTCCCTCCCCCTGCAAGCCAGCGTAACCTGGCAGAGATAGCGGAGTTGATCCACACAGCGTTCCTGGTGCACCGCGGGGTGGTCAACCTCAAAGACCTGACCACAGCTGATGGGCAGCTCCAGGACATGCAGTTTGGAAACAAAATGGCCGTCCTCAGTGGAGACTTTCTACTAGCAAACGCCTGCACGGGACTGGCAGAGTTGCAGAACACCAAGGTATGACGCAAACTCACACATTAAATGTTTTCTGTATTTATTCCCAACGGGAAATTACATTTTATTGGCACAGAAACAGAATGAACTACTACATCTATACATCAGCCATAACTTCAGATTTTCCTTTTATCATCAGAAAAAAATGCTTCTTTCTTTCTGTTTCGTTCTTCAGTTGGTCTACAGAACATGGGTGGATATCACTAAAAAATTGTTATTTCTGACAAAATCCTGAATAAATACGGCTGCAGTGCCGACAGTGGCCGATAGGTGGCACTATACAGCACCGCTATATGCCCCCTTCTATGGCCTGAGTGGCGGCGTAAGGCGCCATCTTGCGGAGAGAAGCATACCACACCCTCACATGCCACCCACACACTCACTATTTCATCATTTGGGTAAGCCATTCAATTGATTTGTCGCCTACAATTAAATGCAGCCATCTCATTGTTCCAGCTGAACATATGACCAGATCTGTGAGTAATTTTGAGTAGTATTTGACAGTACTCCGTAATATTCATCCAGAGCGATGAAGAAGGGAGGATAATGGGTAATCGGTCAATGATTGAGCCTTAGCAAGCAGATATTAAAAAGTTGTCTTCGCACCGCTGCAATGCCATACACAGCGTGCTTATACAGACACCGGAGGTGCGTTTCGTTGTGCGTGTCTTGATCTATGCAAAGATTGTGAAGTGGACAATAAAATAATCAGATTCACGTTTTCCAGGGCCTACCTGTTGTTGCTACAAACATTGATTCAGTGTTTTTTTTTCATTCCTCATACACATAATTGCCTTCGTGTAGGTGGCAATTGTATAGTGTTCTAAAAGCTTTTAAAGCCAACTCCTATGTGTTGACGTTAAACTGCAAATTACTGTGGACTACAATTAAATCCGCTCCATGTAAGGGCATAAAACACTGGCAGCACTCGAAGCACCTGAAACGCTGCTCCACCTTCATTCAGCCTCACATTTTGTGCAGACACACTCGGACATTATCAGCACCCTAGTACAGTAAATAATAAAATAGCACAACAAAGCAATGCAACCGTCAGCAGTAATGACAATGCTACATTCTAAACATCATATCATAGAGTACTAGGCAGACAAACATACATGTACATTAGGGCTGCAACAAACAACTAATTTAGTCGTTGATTAGTTTGCGTTATTCGTCGATTATTCCTTGACCAATCGGTTCATTTTTTTCCCCCGAGTTCCGTGGTATTTTCTCCGAGTTGGCCCTTCTGTGTTAATGCGTCCTGCCTATCATTTTCCGAAAGATGGACAAATGGAATGCCTGCGTTAACTCGTACAACCCGACTCGGAAGTTTACCTGTATGCTACTAGTTTGAAGCCACTTTCTGAGGCCCATTACAGAGAGCCTCTATATCTCAACCCACAGCACATTCAACAATGTTAATTTTGGGGACATCCAAAATTGCAATGAATGTTACATTTCATATCCACCAGATGTGCATCGCGGGTGATTTTCTGTGTGCCGCGGGCTGGTCTGCCGGCGTTCAGTCACGCACATAACACCATTCACAGACGTAAACCATCTTGGTCTGCTGGTGTACTTTATAATTACCTGCAAATCATCAACATTCAAAAAGTGTAAAATGTAATCGGAGCGTGTTTTGGATGTAGTACAGTTTAAATTAATTCTCTGCTGAAACCACACGGTTGGACTGTTGACTGACGGTGGAAGTGTGAAGAGAGTTACGTGCTGATCTGTCGGATTTGTTCCACGGGACTCACATGTGGGTTTAGATGTAATGAAAACTGGGTAAACTTATTCTATACATGAAATGAGTGGCTAACGTATTCGTATTCAATCAATTCGAAGCAGTGGCTGACCAATCAGTGGCCCTACAACCCGCGGGCTGCGAATGACAGGGACGGGACGCCTAGGACTACCTCTCGAGAAGGCCCGAAAAATTCGACCGGTTCCATGGTGCCGGCGTCGTGGAGACACAATTTAAACGGATAGTACCAAATAGTCCAGCTCCCTATGGGTGCAGTGGAACCAGGGCTATAGAGTACCAAGATGAACATATGACCACTCAGTAACCAGAGTCTGGGGGCATATGCAGCATGACCTGTGAAGTGGCTGGTGCTTGTGTCAGAGTTCAGTAGTGAAACTGCTAGCGGAAAGAAGCTGTGTCTGACCTGGAAGTCTTGGTGAGCAGAGCGCCAGCCAGAGGGGAGCGGAGTCAGACACGATGTTCTGCACCTTCCCTCTGACTCTGACTCTAGAATACATGATTACACATGTACAGGAAACAGAAGTTATCAGCCCACTTTCACAATACAGTGGGAAAATGGTGTGCTGCATGCGTCGGGCATGACATGCATCACACATGCATGACCAGGCAGTGAGGGCACTAAACTCCCCACCTGCTCTGCCCCCAATTACCCCCTCCGCCTTTCAACCCTGACTTGCACTAAGCACTTTTAATGCAGTGTTTTAATGCAGTTTTTGCACAATGACGCTGGACAATATTTTTCGTTTTAATGTTGTGTTTTGTCGTTTTTAGCTGTTTGGCTAGTGCACCGGGGAGGTCCGAAAGGGCAGAAATTTCATTTGTGCTGTGCTGCATGTGTGGGGGCATGACTACAGAGGTGCCGCATGTGTCATCGAAGTTACGGGATGCACCTATGCAAATGTGGGTGAAATGACCAGTCGGTCAGGGAATGCCACAGTGCATGCCTTGCATTTGTCTGTCCTGCACAAAAGAACAAATTGCTGGCATTACTCATAACACTTAGACACACACACACACACACACACACACATTCTACCGACCACCACCAGTGTGTTTTTTTTGTGTTGTGGACAGAGTGAAGGAGATTGTGTGTCTTGGCCTTGAGAGCAATCCTATTCCACTACTTGTATAAACGGTAAAGTAATCTCTACGCTCGTCTCGGGTTTCTTCACCTCCCCTCTCCCATCGCAGACCTGTCGGCAAAACATGATCTGCCTGGACTTGGGAACTGAGTCGGGGGGGCGGCGGCCATGGGTCCTTATCTGATAGCTTCCAAAAAAAGACCCCTTTTCCATGCAGCCCGCCACAAACATACGTGCACGTCATCCACACACACACTTGATCACAGGCAAATCTGTGAGCATGCATGTGAACACATGCGTACATGGGTACACTTTATATGGCGGGCTGTTAGCCTTTATGCTCATTGACAATTCTCTTGACTCGCTTGGAAACAAATACAATACAAATAAACATGTGGTTACTTCTGCGCACGACCAGCTCACTCCACATAAACCCGCAGTTACACTCTGCTTGGGAGAGACAAATCCTCCCCTGTCTACACACACACGCACACATATCAATACTCAAAACACACACACACACAATTCCCTTTACACACATACCCACACAAACACACGCAGACGGGGGTGAGAGACAGCACATCTGGTAATACTGTAGGCACATTGTCCTTCTCAGTCTGCGGCTAGCAGCTCGGGTATCTCCAATATTTGTCCCTTGGTGGATCTCCTTACCCCAGCGGGCACTGGAGAGTCTGGCGGGCTCAGATGGGGGGCGCTACGCCATCCTGACCGGCACTGAGTGTCTGGGACGAGCTTGGGAACGCTATATTTACCTTCATTCATGAAAAGGTTCACTCACACCTCCACCTTCCTTTTCCCTTCCCTCAGAATATTTCACCCATATTTGTGTTATGTGATGTTGCGGGCACATGGACACATTTTGATAATTCCATCACCTGCATCTCCTCCGTGGAATAATCGCCTTCGCCTTCCAGGTGGGAATGCGAGCCGGGTATGTCCCCTGTGGGAAGGAGTTGGTGTTGCATACATTGCTCTCATTGAGGCCAGTTATATTCTATGGCTTGAAACCAGTGAGGCCAGCTATTTTATATGGCTTGAAACAAGTGAGCCCATTTATATTGTATGGCTTGAAGCCAGTTTATGTATGGCTTGAAACCAGTGAGGCCAGCTTTATTCTATGGCTTAAAACCAGTGAGGCCATCTATATTTGAATGGCTTGAAACCAGTGAGGCCAGCTATATTGTATGGTTTGAAACCAGTGAGGCCAGCTGTATTGTATGGCGTGAAACCAGTGAAGCCAGGTAGTGTATGACTTGAAACCAGGTCTCACATGTCTAAAATTTAGTTTACTGAATTCTTAGAAAAGTACATTTGCTTGTTTGAGAAGTGGCTCAGAAAAAGTATTTTTTGTTGCGTCACTGTTTCTACCATCTCGTGCTTAAACACTAACAAGTCAGTCACCATTACTACAAAGTGTATGTCACTGCCATTCCTCAAGAATTGATTGTGTGAACAGCATTAGTTTGTGAAATGAGTAAATGTGTTTTCCAGAAGAATTGGCTTGAAAGTGCCTTTTGTTCTTTTTTTGGCCACGTGGGGGAGGGAGGTGTCTAAAAGTTAAGTTGGTCTAAAATATTTGTCTTAATGTGCTAAAAAGGTCTAAAAAGACCTAAACTTTAACTTGGTGATTACTGCAAGAACATTTGATAATGTGACGATTCACCGTTTGTCCTCATAGGTTCTGGCACTCATCGCAAGTGCCATTGGGGACCTGGTACAAGGTGCTTACTACGAGAACTCTTCCAATAGCATGGTACGTCACATATGCACAAAGAAAAAGCCCTGGGACGCCGACATTTCTATCGAGGATGCTTATTAATGATTAACGTTCAGACTGCAAGGCTTGCCATAATAATCAGGCTGGTTATTGATTTGAATTTTGTGAACCGTTTCCGATCTATAAGGTGACGATTTATTTTTATTTTATATTTATATTTTTTATTTTTTTACATATTGCTGGATTGTCGCTTAATTGTATCTGTGTATGTGTAAGAGGGCCACATGTAGAGAGGAGTCAAGAATCTGAAAGTATTTATTTCAGAAATAAATTAAAATCTGAAATAATTTAAATCTGAAATGAAAACGGAAATTTAAGTCGACACCAATGCTTATCATTGCATTACTTATTGCATTACTTGGGCATATGACATGCCCATGGCAGGGTTTCTGGGGGGAAAATCGATTCCCTTTCTTTTGAAACGATTAATTATCTTTTGAGCATGAATTGATTTTCAATGGATTTTTTTTAACCTAGACCTACTTAATGAATCAACACCAAATTAACACAATGTTAATGGAATATGCCACCGGAAATTCATACCGAAGTATGTTCTTCCCTGAGCCCTTAGCCAAGTCTGCATGCGTGCACTCACTTTGCGCGCAGTGTTACTTTGATTGTATAGCTTAGCCCTATGGATCCATTTGGGGATGAAGATGGAAGCAACTAATCACTTCCACATTTTTTCCAATGACATTTAACTCTAGTATGTGAGCTGTTAAACAACTTAACTTTGGTTATACAAAATAGAATGTGGTAGTTTTGGTTGCTTTAGTTCTATCCTTATCAGCCCCACGCTAAGCTATGCTAACAAAGTACCAACGCAAGATGTGTATGTGTCAACAGTTGAGAACCGAACAAAACATATTGCAGTATGAATTTTCAGTGGTGCTTCCCTTTAAAATTACAATATGCACACCTTGTGAGTGGCCACAGATCACAAACGAACAGATCACTGAGAAATAAAACAACTCCACAGACTGGTGTTACTCAATCCAATGATGGTGTTAATCAAAAGCAGATAAAGATAAGTTAAAATTGGCCGCGAATCAGCCTAACAAAACTTATTTGTTAGGAACTGTTACTTGGATTAGTCGAAGGAGCGATGGAGAATAAGAAATGGTTAAAATGTGTTTTGTGTGTCTCTTCAGGACAGTGGTCCAGGAGAGATGGAGAAAATGAAATGGTTAAAATGTGTTTTATGTGTCTCTTCAGGACAGTGGTCCAGGAGAGATGGAGAACATGTCGGTGTGGGAGGAACAGACGTTCCTGTCCCACGGAGCTCTGCTGGCAAAGAGCTGCCAGGCAGCCATGGAGTTGGCCAGACATGAGTCCCGCCCACAAAGAACAGCCTACACTTACGGCAAGCACCTGTCTCTGGGACACCAGGTAGCTCGCCTCTCAGAAACACTGTCCATCTTCCCTCAAAATAGGATTTGAGATATTACAGATATTCTGTGTGCTTTGGTATACGCCCCCCACACCTTCCAAAGGCCTGTGCCCTTCTACAGCGATTGAAACGGGCCTCAGCCTTCTCTACACTATTAGTCAGACGTCTCATTCTCCTTAAATCGAAGGACCCCACTGCCCCTTCTGACTTTTTAGAAAAGAGACCTCTTCTCTTGCCTTAATCTTGAAAAATTAAGGTTCTCAAAATGTCTCGCTGCCTGGCTCTCTTGCCCCCTTCTTTCTACTTTGAGGCCTATCCTGGACGCTCTTGATGCAGACTGTAGCCAACCCACCAGAACTAATAACTTCTCTTCATAATAAGATCTTTTGTCCCCCGTTTCCTTTTGCTGTGTGTTTTGGTGTGTGTTTGTAACGGGGCTTTGAACCAATATTTTTTCCCAAGCGGTTTGTTCTGAACAGAAACAGAATTATAACGTTTCTGGTTATGTGTCCACCAATAAATTGACATTCCTGAACCGGTTGGAACAAAAAATATTGTTCCCGGAACGGTTAATTTCGTTCCTGTCAGCTGTTTAATGCTATGTAATATTTGTTGCGGCAAATCAAAAGCGACTCTCTATACAGGCCTGCTGGTAGCGCTTTACAGTCGAGGTCTCGTTGCGTGTCGGGGCGAACCCACAACAACACGCTGCAGAGTCCCGCAACGATTCCTACTTCACTGCTGCAACATACATTTTATAAATAATCTTGTTCTATTTCGGAAGTTATCCCCAAGTGCACTCTTTTGAGGAACGAAATAAAACCGGTATTAACCGGTTAACAGTATTTTAAAATAAGTGTTCCTGTTCCGGAACATAAAAAACAATAATGTTTCTGGTTTCGTTTCTGTTCCCTGGAAAATACTAAAAGTTCCCCGTTTTCGTTTTCGTTCCTTGAACCGGTTCAAAGCCCTGGTTTGTAATCGTTGTTTTTCAATTTTGTTTTGTCTTATTTTGTTGGATTTGTCTTTACTTTGTTGGATTTTTTTGTTATGTTTTTCGTTTTTGCCAGATATCTCATGACAATGCCTAAAATAGGATTCAAAATTGTAATGGATTTAATTGAGAAAAACAAATACAAATAATAAGTCAACTTTTACACTATTTTTGTAGCTAATATGATCTACAGGCTTATTTAATTAAGATCATGTGCATAATTAGTTGGTCTAATCATGTCTGGGTTCAAATTGCAAAAACAGTGTCCTTTTCCCCACTTTTTGGCTTAATATGTTACTTTCTCTACACCTGGGAGCTTTGCGTGTCTTATTATAACTCTGCATCCCTCCCTCCCACAGCTGCATGCTGATCTACAGACGTTTGTGGCGGGTAGCGGCACAGATCCAGCTCCATTCAGCCTCAACTCTGGTCCTGTGATCTTCCATCGGCAGGTTGTTGGACAGGACAAATGGAGGAAGCAGCTGGAAGAGGTACTCTTAGTGACAGCACCAGAAAAAAAAAAATCAATCTTTATTTGTAGAGCCACAATCATAGTTGACCAAAGTGCTGTAGAACATTAAACAGAATAAGTCACAGCAACAAGATAAAACACATTCCAGCGAATAGAAAAAAACAATGAAAAACAAACAAACAAATCAAATCCAACAAAACAAAAGAATGTAATCCAATGCAACTGTAAACATTTGCTGAAAGTCCACTTAGATTCAGAAGAAATAATGATACATCACATAGGCTACACTGAATATCAAGCTAACCACTGCAGGAAAATTATTATAATGACACGCACAACCCAACGGTTGAAGAGAAGCACATTTTCCTGGTTAAAATCCAGTATGTGAGTTGTTACACAAAGTTTGGTTACACAAAATCAAATTGTGATCTTCAGCCCCATTCCTTGCTCCCCTCCCACCTCCCTGCGGGCAAAAAGATTTGTATCGAGCTAAGATCATGGAATAACATCATTCAGTATGAATTATCAGTGGAATTGTATTCCTTTTTAAGTTATTTTTGGGGTGCAAGCACCTTTTTTTGATTTGTTATTGAGAAAGATAAGAGAAATAGGATTAAATTGTGCTGCCCAGTAGCTCAGTCGGTTAGGCAGAGCGCTGAAAAGCACGCATATGCCTTAATGGCGCGGTGAGACGGTGGATCGAATCTCGCCACTGACGTATTTCCCGCAAGTCTGCCCCCGATCTTCACCTGTTTCCGCTAACCCTAATAAATAAAGCGTGGACAAAAAACTGCCTGAATGGGCTAAAAAAAACATAAGCACGGTGTTAATTATAAATATGTAAACATATGTTTCAATTTTTTAGTTTAGTGGCCTGGAAATGAGGAAAGCAACTCTATTTACATACATTAGTATGGTGTTTATGAATAAAATATCTATTTTTTTCTCTCAACAGGCTAAAACCTTCAGGGGCCAACTGGATTATTCTAAGGTGAGTGATCTCACCTTTCTTGTGATCTCACCTTTCCGGTAATCTGGCTGACCATTTGGGCACCATTGAGGACTTTACAACCAGCTCTCTCTATCCTTTTCTGCATTTGGCCACTTTCATGGTGTCACTCAGCCTGCAACTTGTCCATTCTTGGATGTTGTCTTTACATCTCTTTGTCTTCCTCTCTTCCTTCCACCTGTGGTTAGTAGGTCTTTAAACGACCTGATGGCTTGCTTTATTCTGGCTTTCACTTTTATGATGGTGATATGCTCTTTATACGAGACGCCGAGTAGGCTGCGGAAACATCTCATCTCTGTGGCCTGAATTCTTGTCTCTAGCTTTGACATCATTGACCATTTCTCTCAAGCTTACTGAAAGGTTGATGTCACAAGCGAGTGCATCAGTCTGATCGTCAAGATCGTCTAGAGCTGCTGATGTTTGTGCATTCCTGCTGATGATTTCAGGTTGTGAGCCTTGGTCTGTAACAATAGCTCCGAGGCACCTCAAATTACCAACCGTTAAGTTGAGTGGTAGTATGTTTGACGCTTGATGTGCTGATTGACAGAGAAAATTATGAATGTGATCTGTGAATTTGTGATTTTTCAGCCATTACCGGATGTGGTTTTGGAATGTTTTGTGTTACTCAGTTGTGTTGAGCAATTAACCCATTGATGGCCTAAACAGAACAACAATGGATCAACGCCTCTGGAGAAGGCATCCATTTTGGTGCACAGTCTGCTACAAGCAGATATAGCTAAATATGATGATTGTCAAGTAATGTAATACTACAATATATGATGATGCTGTAGTGTACAACCTTGGAAAGTCCTTTCCAACCTTTTGACAATCGTAGGTGCTTGTGCACTATTTCCTGTGTGTAATTACCTGGTGCTTCCATCTGATAGCTGTAAGGAGATACACCTGCTTTACCTGCAAATGTCACACTGGGAAGCAGGAGAGCCTTACACGGCTAGAGAAGAACCACTGTGTGTGTGTGTGTGTGTGTGTGTGTGTGTGTGTGTGTGAAGTATTTGATGGTCAAGCGTGAGGCTATATAGTGTGTCTGAAATTGAAGAATGTGTATTACGTTGCATGACCAATTGGTGGACACATTCGCGATGCTAGAGAGTTCAGTCCAAAAACGCTGAGAGTAAGTGGACCTTTGGTGCCCGTCAGTGCAGTGGTTTTAACTGTTGTCAAAGATGTCTATTCGGTGGGGTCACACGCCAGCCACATAATTGTGAAAATTGCGGTGTGCTATTGCATTCCTGAATGTTCTTGTGCTGATCTGTGTCCCACACACTAACAATTTAATAATTTGCTCAAGCCATTCCATTTAATCATCTAGGTCATACGAGTGCATCCCATTGGTCCAGAAGAGCATGCAACTAGATCAGTGAATAATTTGAAGTCATATCGGTCGGAATTCCAGAATATTTACACAGAACGATGAGTAAAGCGGAGAAGATAATGGGTAATCAGTCGACTAATAGCCAACAGATTTTAGAATGTTGTGAAATATGTTAGGTTGCATATAAAAAAATAAACTGGCAAAAATTGTGATGCATGTAATGCATATAATCGTGATGTTTACCGCAGTTGCAGTCTCACCTGGGCCATGCAACTATAGTAAGAATTAGGAAGATAAGGGCACCCTCACTTTGTAGTGTATTCATACTTTCTACACTCTATAGTGAAAACTGATCTAGACCGAGAGGAACGATTTCAGACTTTGAATAAGTAAGAGGATGCCCACAACGTTGACCATTTCCAATGACGGACATCTGAAAAAAAAAGTGTCTGCTGCGACCTCTGGTTAGGGCATTGGGGCATCGGGAAGACCGGTGCAGGAGGGAGGGTGTGGGGGTTCTGGATCCCAGTGAAACCAGAGCAGAGGCGATGAGTTACCGAGCACTATTTGTGGAAGAGACACCGGCGGCTCACAGGCGCTGCCATTGTGGAAGAGAGAGGACTCTCCTTCACAAAGTTTGGATTCCTGGCTCGTTAGAACTTGGAACGGGTACCAAGGTGGAACAGTTATATGATATTTAGTTTGTAAAATATTTGGCGCCCAAAGGGTTATTGGAGAATGAGGTTTCCATATATATGATTGACAAAACATGGAGAGCGAGAGGTTCAAAATGTAACCATCCCAATGAATGTTGAGAGCATTTGGCATCACTTCTCAGTTGAGACAAACGCTCAAGCTTGGTGTTTCTGGCGTTTCTCATGCACCTGACACTCAAATGTAATATTTGCAAATCTCAGTGAGTGGAAAGCTTTAGTCATGTTGACCAATGCTGGCACTGACACAAAGTGTAGCAACACTCAACTCAAATAGAGGTGGACCAGATATTGGAAATAAATGGGCATAGCGAAAAAATGAAAAATTACCAACATTTTTGTTCGCCCCTGCATTTGGGGATGCAACAGTTTTCAGTATTCAAGACAGGGCCATGACACTGGTAATGGAGACTGGTATTAGTACTAACATATGTTTATCATGTTTTAGCAGAGAACGGATGAATCAATGAAACGAGTAATCAATTATCAATTTTGTTGTAAAAATTCATGTAATCAGTCGCAGCTCTACAAAACCAACATTAAATCCAACGCACCTCATCATGATTGATCTGGTCAGTTATTTGACATTCACTTCACAATTCTTGATAAGTGAAAGTTGGACGGAAAAAAGTTATAACCTAAATTAGGGTTGGACGATATTGGTATTTGCATGTCGATGATATTGAACCTAAAAAATGGATCATATCGACCAAAATAAGTAAATACATGAACAAAAATCCTATTAGCGTTATTACTGCATCGCCTGCAAAAAATTAATGAAGGGAGAGGCTAAGCGGACACAGGAAGGCAACACGGCATGTCTGTCTGTGTGTGTGAGGGAGAAGCTAGGAAGGGACTTGTGCTGCAAGTTACTTTTTGGCGGTAGAAATAGGAAAAAGTGAGAAATGCCTGAGCGCTGTCGAGCCACACAAAACAACTCAAACAAATTTACCTTCAACTAAGATGAACATGTTTGAATGTCATCAGCACAGCAATAACACACAGGTACACACACATACAAATACATCGCAGTAATGTTGCGTGGTGTATGTGGTCCAGACCAGCGAGACGGTGCCGTCGAGAGTGGCACAGAGGCTTTCCACAGTAGATGGCGCTCTCCTACAGAGAGTGGGGGAGGGCGCTGCAACTCGCGTCGCACGGCGCAACATTTTTACAAATGCATATTATATGTGGCATCGTCCCTACAAACAGACACTGCCGATTTACGATCATATCGTAATATCGTCCAAGTCTTACCTAAATGCTTAATTTTCATGCACTGTGAATGGCCCTTTTTTCATCTCAGTCGGTCCAAAACGTTGCAGTTTGCTCCAATTTTTTTCTTCATTTCTAGATACTTAATGACATCCCTAACGAGTAACAAGAGGTGAAGATGTGCGTCAGTGTCTTTCCACCTATTTTAATTGGCCACAGCCGAGAGTGTTGTCCTGAGCTGTCTGGAGCCTCGGCTGCCTGGAGGATCCCGTGAGCTGTGCTCTGATTAAGAATTTGGAGACAGGGAGCTGCTCCCGTCACATTTCCATGAAACTGGGGCAAAAAATATTTCTGTTAACAACTTTGGCCCAGTCGTCTGCATCATGTGATCCCAGATGTGTAATTAAGGTGCTTCATGTAATTACTTTGTGGCTATTCAATTACTATATGGCTCTGCAGGTTCCTTTAACCTGTGTTATAACGTTTTCTGTTGTACAGCCTTCATTGTTAACTCTTTCAGCACTGCAGACTTCCACAGACAGGCTACAGAAAACACCAACTTTTTTGTTAACCAATGTGTTTATTAACTTTTTCAATTTTTCAAACGGGAAAGAAAAAAAAGAGACAAAAATAACAAACAAACAAAAACACAAAAAAAACAACAGCAACTATATAATGCCTCAGACAGTTGGACATTAGGGCGACTCATGGAAGTACACAAGTCTTCGGGTCATGTTCATTCTCAAGATAATACATATTAGTATACATATATAATTATCCATATTTATACACATTAAATTATTTATGGACAATAATACCAGTCTGTTGTGAGGTTTGCCATCAATATTCATTCCTCCTTGTTTGTTAAATCTATGCTTTCCAGAAAACACTAACTTACTATACAGTATATATGGTCAGTATTAACTTTGATATGTGAACAAAGGTCACATATCAAAGAATAAAATTACAGGTTTAAACGTGATTTTTTTTTTTTAAAGCCCCCTAATAGCTGTTGCTTTGACTGCCTATTGCCTAATGTAGTAATAATCAAAAGCAGATCTACTACAGTCAAATAGAGCTCTCCCAAATCGGCCAAAATTGTGCCTTGAGGGATTGGTGGAATGTAAAAGAAACGGTGGCAGACAACCCAAAAAATGGAGGTACAACACCTGCACACAGTCGGGACTCGACCTACCGACTTTAAACTGTACAACACTCAATTGGGGTTTCTGGAGAAGAAGGACGCATGCTGGCGCACAGTCTGCTTCTAGCTAATTTTATTTTTCACTATTCATGTTCTGCACGAGTCCCAGTGTCACACACTGTGTGTGTGTGTCTGCCTTTCTGTGTGTGTCTGTATGTGTGCATGTGTGTTTATATGTGTGTGTGTGTGTGTGTGTGTGTAATGTATGTGTGTCTATGGATGTGTGTCCACCAACAGCTGTGGGCGGTGATCCAGTCTGGGAGAGGCGTGAGTTCGGCGGTGGACTTGTGTCGTTACCATGGGAACAAGGCACTAGGGGCCATCCAGGCCTTCCCTCCCTCTGAGGCGCGCTCCGCCCTGGAGAACATCGCCACCGCTGTCACCAAATTCTGAGCGGGAGGCTGCCACCCACTGTCCGAGAGCCGCTGCTGCAGTCGCCCAGTCCAGGTTGACCATAAGACAAGGGTTGGGAAGTAACCGACTGCATCTAATCAGGTTACAAACTGTAATCCCTAAATCTGTAGTCCCTTGCAACTACATTTAAAAATGTATATACAGTTGGATTTGCCAGGAATAAGGCACTCCATTATTATAATTTAAGAGCATTATCGATTTGAGAAGAAAATGACTGATATTAACCTGTAGGCAGCAGAACCCTTTTTACGAGACCACATCCAATTTCAGGTGCACTCACCATATTTAAAGTCTCTAAACTAACGACGAGTTGAAATTCAATACTGGAAGTTCTGGAACACATTCAAGAATTTCCTGATCGGTCTTTTTTGGACTACTTGGAAGAAAAAAAAGTCACTGCAAGTTTATCCATTACATTAACTTTAAAATGGGAGTACAAATTAACATTAACAACTTGTAACTGTAAGGGATTACTTTTTAAAGTAACATTTCCAACCCTTGAAGTGGCCAAGAGTAAACTGACAATAACCATTCATGCGATACACACACACACACACATTTTAATTATTGTATTGTAAGATATTAAATATATTTTCTGTTAAAACTTGTCTGTGTTTATGTGTTTCAAAAGGGAGACTCTTTTTTGATATTAATTAGTAATGCATATGATTTGATATTTATAAAACTGTTTACTTCTTTTTATTCATGATTTCAGCATCCGCAAAACATCTACTCTGACGGCAGACAATGTCGCTCAACGGATGTACTTTCGGCTCTTAAGATATTCCCAAGCCATCTTAAAATTTACAGTCGAATGAAATGTTGCTGTCAAGGTCAAGAATTGATTAAATATTTCTCTGTCCAGATATCACTGGATTAGATGGTGCCGGTCAAGTAAAGGGGGCGGGGCAAGGTTGCGATATGCCGATGGCCATCCTTTGTGAAATACTGAAGTGCTGCCAACAGTAATTATTTATGACCGCGAGACAGCAAATGGAAGGAGAAACAGAGCTATTGATTAGGTCAGAGACATGCATACTGTGAATACTGAGACGATGCCGGCCCCAGACATGTGGTTTACAAATCCCTTAACCGTTTCTGGCTCTAAATAACGGTTTTAAACGGTTTAAATCCATACCCCTGAGAGGGCCTCACAGACCCCTAGGAGCGGACCACATGATCAAGAATGGCCGTACTAGTGTTTAGGCAACCGTAGATACACATTGACAAGCCTAAGCCTTGTCTATGTACATGCATGCATACATAGTCTTGGATGCCATGAACTCGAGTGGAGGCCACTGTATCCCTGGGGATGGTGGAGGTGGTCTTTGCATTGGTGGCTTCATCCTCAAGTCGACTGTCTGGTTGAGTACCAACCTGAGGGCCAGTCTGTCCAGTTCCCTCCTGTACGCAGACACATCCCCATCGCTGATTGGGGTAAGATGGTGGTGTCCTCTAACGTCTGGGGAAAACAAAGCATGTGACACGACACAGTCCTGGGGGGGCACCTGTTTGTCATGGAACGATCTGCCCGACCAGGCACAGAGAGCTGTGTATTTCCTTTATCAATTGTAAGCTGAAATCAACATATTCCTGGCATAGGTCACCGGCGAGATGAGTGAGGTAATTGTTCTGAAATGGAACAAATACGTCCATTTTATTGTCTTCAAACCTATACTGAAAATAGGTTGTTTTTTTTAACCATTTCTTTTTTAAAAAAAGTCTCCAATTCAGTCGCGGCCTGCTTTGAATCTCACCACAGATTTTCAATAATTTGGTGACTGACGTCACCAATTTCAGTCGCGGCCTGCTTTGAATCTCACCACAGATTTTCAATAATTTGGTGACTGACGTGACCATTCCAGAACATTGCAAATGTTCCTCTCCATGAATTGCGTGGTAGAATTTGAGCAGTACCAAGGGCCGTTGTTGAAGTATTCAGCCTGGCACAACTTCAACTTAAGATCAATTTGCACTGGACTTCTATTACCTATGGACCCCTGGTGATAACGGATTAATCCCGCAGGAAGTCTGAGAATAATTTGGTGTGCGAATGCCCGATGTATGTGATTTGATAAGTAATAATTCCACCCCGTATTATGTAGTGTCATTCACCACAACACTGACGTTCTCTGTTAAATTAGTCCAATGTGAATGTGCGTGTTTTATGCTTCTCTCGTCTTTTCCTGAATGGTGGAGGATGATGCAGAAAATACCAACAGCATTTCAGAGAAACATACGTTTTCATCGCGCATCGTACACCCATGACTTTACGACGTACCGTGTGTGTGTTCCTGCACACATGTGCGGTAGTGAAGTCTGTGTATGGGCTTGCACGTGTGCAGTGCGAAATTACAGTACATGCGCCATAATGTCTTTGAATTAAGCAAATGACAGACTTTTGCTTATCCCGTCTGAATGTGCGACAGAATAACACAGACCTCAGTGGTTAATAGGAAATTACATCGCAAATTGAGCTTAAGTCACCAATCGTTCAACATTGTTCGCAATCATCTACTGATAGACTGGAATCCATGCAACCTGCACTGGCCACACATAGCTACAGAATGATGAAAGCCCCACCACATTTTACTGTGGGTAGCAAATGTTTATTTTTGCTGTGTGCATACCAATCAGTTATCAGCATTGCCCAAACTTCTGCTTATGACTGTGTGTGATGTACATTTTTCTCTCAACCCTGCTTATTTGTATTACAACATAAAGAAGCCTGCTTGGATCAGCCCTCCTATGAAACATTCTGTTAGTTAGCTACCGGCACATCGTTGTTCAGCCCACCTGGATGTGCCTGGACACACAGCAGCTGTGCAGCATATGCCAAGAAGAGCCCGGGGGCTGCTCATGAAATATGCATTCTGGCGCAGAGGAGACATGCACAAAGTTTAGCAGGAAAACCCAAAGATGGAGGAATGACAAGATGATAAGTTAAAACTTTACAAAGCAGGCCAGTACGGCAGCAATACAGTTTGCTAAATAGGTGTATCTTATTAAAAGACTACGCAGTCATTGCTATAGCCCCTTTTCCACAGGCTTACTTAAGGCCAGCCCGGCACAGTTCACATGGACATCCGCCTGGAAAATCACTTCTCCACGAGCACAAATCGGCCAGGCCACACCAGGTTTCAGGACCCACTCAGGTCAGGGTCCGTCCGTGGCCACATTTGCTGGTCGCCGATTGGTCACACCCCCGAAGGGGGCGACCCAACGTGGCCGGCCAATCACAGGAGGGGGGGGGGCTGTCAGGCAGTCTGTCAGGCATCAATAGAACAAAGGCAGACACCAGTGGGGGGCTGCCACCATTATCCCCCCTACCCTCTTCTCTCATGCTGTACAGTAGCCACAGCACACAGTTGTGTTGTGTTGGTTGAAAACCATAAAATGTTGTGTTGGTTGAAAACCATAAAAGTATGAAGACACGGAGAGGCGATGTGTACGTGACCTTGCTGTAGTTTAATCTGAACCAGAAGCCGCGCGCGCATCCCTGTGACGTCACTGACTTTGCACAGGGACTTGCAACGCACATCAATGCAATGCAATGGTCAGACATAACATTTACCCCCTTCCCCGGGGAAACCCCGAAGTCTATAACTGCAAAGTGCAAAGTGTTTTTTTTTTTATAGTATATAACCGTGAGAACAAACCCCAGTAAGGAGTCCGAAAAGTCAAGTATTTTCCTCCCCCCCCTTGAGGAGAACCTAAAAGAGAAAAAATCAAATTATATATATATTCATGTTGTTGAAAGAATATAGTCTTTGAAGCGACTTGGCCGGGCCCATGTGCAGGTCGGTCGCTCGGCCGGGCCATCAGCGGGATCCGGGTCAGCGGCTCGTTCGGCCTCCAGATCCTGGAGGCCGAACGAGTCGAAGGCGGTGGGCATGCCACCTTGCGAAGGCGGTGGGCATGCCACCTAGTGCCGTCCGTCAGCCAAAAGGTGGCTGGACCTAGTTGCTCGATCACTTGTAGCGGAGTAGACCAGAATGATTTCAGCTTGTGGCCCCTGGTAGGTCGTCGAACCCTCACCCAGTCCAGTGGGGCGGGTGCGAGGCTTTTAACTCTGTGAGAGCGGTAGTACTGCTGTTTTGTTTTCTTCTGGTGCGCAGCGACCAGGGTTCGCCGCTGCTCCGGTGTCTGGTCACTGTGTGGGGCTGGCGCCGTTGAATCGACGGGAACTCGCAGGCGATCCAGCGGTAGTGGCAGTTCCTAGCATGAAGCTTGCCGGTGTACACCTCGTCGTGGAGTGCTGTTTAGCCCTGTAGTGCATCATGGTCTTTCGAAGCGCCGCATTGTAGTCCTTCCGCCAGGTGGGCCCTTATGCCCCCCCCGTTGCCCTGCGGGTTGTAAAAGGTGATGCGGATGTGCTTGACGCCGCAGGTGAAGTCTGTGGAGATGATGGAGATGGCCGTTGTCTGTTGTAACGGCTGACGGCAGGCCCCAGCGCGCGAAGAGGGACTCCAAAAAGTCCCTGGCCACTTGGAGCGGAGGTCGTGGGCGACGATGAGAAAACGCTGATGGTGCGGCGCGCCATGGAGTTCCCCGCAGATGTCGAGCTGAATGTGCTTCCACGGCGTGGTCGGCCACTGCAGTGGCTGGAGTGGCGGTGTTGGTGGAGGGCCCGTCTTACCGCTCATTAGGCATGCTGTGCAGTCCCGCACCATGGTCTCGACGTCGCCGTCAATGCCGGGCCACCAGACCGAGTCCCGGCAACGCTGCTTCACTTTGACACTGCCCAGGTGGCCTTCATGCGCCATAGCCAGCACGCGGGGCCGGAAATTAGCGGGGACGTAGGTACGGTGGCCCCGTGCCACGCAGTGGTCGCCCCAGCTGAAAAGCTCGTCCCGCACGCAGTGAAAAGGGGACAGCTCGCCAGGGAGGCTGGACGCCGATGGCCACCCGGAGCGGATGAAGGTGCGGAGCTGCGGCAAGACAGGGTCCTGTTCCGATGCTTGCTGGAGCTCCCGTAGTGACACTGCCGACTCCAGAGGGGAATGGAGGAGCTGTATGAGGTTGGCGTCCGCGTCGTCCGTCACACAGTTAACCGCTGCGGAATGAGCGGTTGAGGGCGGGATGGACCGTGACAGGAGGTCCGCGACCACGTTCTCCCGGCCCGGTGTATATATATATTCCATATCCGCGTAATACAGCAGATGACGCTCGCAGCTGTGCTCGAGGTATGAAGCGCCGCACTGTGGGCAGGCTGAGAAGGGACACGGCTGCTCCCGTATCCAGCAGCAGCGGCACACGAACGCCGTCCAACTCAATTGTACACGTCTTGAACGGCACTCGAACAGAGTCAATTGTGTGTATGGCGGTAGAGCTTGTGGTGGAGGCGCCAGGTCGGTGGCCGGTCCGGGGTGTGCTCCGTGATTTGGTTGTAGCCGACGTCGAGCGGCAGACTCGGGCGAAATGATTATTTTTTCCACACTTTTGGCACAGTTGTCCCGTTAGCGCTTTGCTGGAATGCGATGACAGGCCACAGTTACTGCAGCCATGACGTGGCAGAGACCGCGGAGAGCGCGGGCGGTGTAGTGTACCTCCCCCCTCTCCTCCGAGAGCGCAGGGCTCGGCGCTCGATCGGGTGGGCGGTCCGGCAGCTCGTCGATATGCTGCGTCAGCGCGGGAAGATATCTTTGTAGTCAGCGCGTTGGTAATCTCAATTTGCAACGCAATCTCTATTGCTTTTCACAAGGTTAGGTCGTCGGGCGACATAATCAGCTTCTCCCGTATCTTGGGAATGACGGCGTGCTCTGTGAGCTGGTCGTGTATGAATTCGTCCTCCATGGCGCCAAATTTACAAAAGGAGGCTAGGCCGCGGAGATCGGCTACGTAATGATGAATGGACTCACCTCCATTTTGTTTGTGTTGGTGGAAAATGATCCGGCGAAGGATTACCGTCTGCAACTTCGTGGCATCTTTGTATTTTTTCGCCTGGCCCAACGTCTGAAAAATCTGTTGTCCTTCCGTGCTCAAACAATGAATGAGAAGAGCCCGCCTCCTCACGTCAGCTGCTTCATGAAGTTCGATGCCGTCCAGGTAGTTCTCGAACGAATCAGCGAAGCCATGGCACCGGGGGTTCGCCAGGTAGTGTTAGAAACTACGGAGGTGGCGATATATTAAGCTCCATCCTCGTCGCCAATGTTGTGTATGAAGACACGGAGAGCCGATGTGTACATGACCTTGCTGTAGTTTAATCTGAACCAGAACCCGCGCGCGAATCCCTGTGACGTCACTGACTTTGCACAGGGACTCGCAACGCACATCAATGTAATGCAATGGTCAGACATAACAAGCTGGTAGTGATGTGAATTAATGTGTTAATGGGGAGGGATGTCACATGCCCAGGGGTGGGGGTGAGCACTGGCGTATCAAAATTGAGTTTTTAAATTCGGCACCACCCCCTCATGGCTGCGTTAAAAGTGGAACCATGTTCCCGTTTATCTGAACTAAACTTAACTGAGATGCGCCTTGAGCCTTGAGTTTTTTGTAGAAGTGGCTTATGTGTTGGACTAGTCTGGCAACAAAATATGCCCAGGTTTTCCTGTGTGTAATGGGTACAATTTTCTACTAAAATGCACAAATTGCAATTGAAGGAAAACGACACCGAAAATATATGCCGAAATGTTTAATCTGTCATCTTGTGTGAATCTAAGTGTAAGCTTTAGGAACTTGCTAGTTCCCGCAGAAGGGAGCGCCATGCTCACCCTCAGCGTCATATCATATTTCAATTCAATTTTATTTACAGGACATTGCATATTAATTAATATATTCATGCAAATGTGTAAACATGCCAGATTATAGCACAACGGCTACAGACCAAGTGCTTACAAGTGAATTACAGTTAAAAGTGGCCATTCATTCTCAATCATACACAATAATAGCACAGGAATGTAATAGATATATTACAGGGTGAATGTTCCTTCCATCGTTAGATCACATCATTTATCCCACAGGGTATATTTACGTATATTTACTTTTTTTATTGGTGATGAGAACAGGCTTGTTGGGCTCTGAGCCACACTTTAATCTGGCTCTTGAAAATGGCCAGAGACACACTTTCTTGTGGCATGGTATGGAGTTCCAGAAAGCACCACCTTTAATAGAAAGTGCATTATGGCTGAAGGAGGTTTTTCTGAATAGGATCTCCACATCTTTGGTTGCCACTTTGGTTGCCTCTGCTTGTAGTCGACCATGATGCACCAGTATGTGTTATCATTCTCCATAGGCGTCAATCCAGTTTTCTTTTTAGAGTTGAGTATTTTTTTTATTTGTTTTATGTTTTTTGTGTTAAATTGTGTAGCATTACTGGTTTGAGTGGTGTGTTTGTATGTGTTCTGTGAGTTTGTGATTTGTCATCCAACACATGGAATGTTTCAATTGTGTTGCTAAGTTTTGTTCTCTAATTCATGCATTTAAGATTGTATAGGACAACTGGCAGTATGTAAGTAATTAGTAGTATAGATTTTGTAGATTTGGGCCTTGATGTGTAGCAGAATTCACTTTGATGTAAGGAGTTGATTGTTCATTATAAATGCAGCCCAGCTTATTCCTATTCTGTTTTACAGCTGCTGAGCCTGACACTTTGTGGCCGAGGTAAACAAATTCCCTTACTTATCCGTAGATTGAGAGATGGAGGAGTTGGTTGTTTTATCAGTTGTCATGCACTCTGCTTTGGATATGTTGATTCCAATCCAAGTCTTTCCTAGTTGACGAATGCATTTGACCAGTTACAGATGTGAAGAGAGTTTTGGTTCAACTGTTTGTTTTTGTGTTTTGTGTGTGTGTGTGTGTGTGTGTGTGTGTGTGTGTTTGCTTTGAGGTGGGTTTGGACTCACCACTGTCAAATATAATAAAAATCTTCAGCCACTGATCTCATCCATTCCATTTACACAACCAATCTCCTCATCCTGTGTTTGTCTTTTAAATTGT
>OMKY01219358.1:0-10697 GCA_900302395.1 Bregmaceros cantori | reverse complement strand
AAATGTTTTTTTTTAATCATCTCTACTTAAATGTAGGCTGAACTAGGGTGATTTTCATATAAAAAGTTCAAAACGTTGTTTCATACAGAGGATTTTACAAAATTCACATCTTTTTTTCATGTTTTTTTAATGTCTCGTGTTTAATTCTAAAACTACAAATGCCTAGAAATTTTCTGTGAAGTTTTTGGGTGATAGATATTTTAGTCTGAAAAAGAAGGAGCCAATATGTGTATAGCTATGACTTTTATATATTTTATCCATGGTTATTTGAAGCATGGAAATCAGCTATTGTGAGTAGATGCACGTGCTGCGTGCGTTGGGTGCATTGCGTCACCAGTGGAAACCAGGTGTTAGTGTGAAAGGGGGATGAGAGAGCAGGGAATAGCGGATGTGCAGTAAATGACTGTGAGGGGAAGTGATCTCACGGCGCTACTTTTTGGTAGCCAGAACCAACAAATCGTCCACATTGGGTCTGGTAAAACCAGGGTTGAAAAACGTGTCAAATCAAATCATGTTATCCAGTCACAGCGCAGTAGGTGGGACAAGTGGCACAGAGGCGTGATAACCAAACTCCGCCCACATCTCAATTTGAATCATCCGATTGGTCAGCCCATATACGGGCGATGCCTGCGTGATTTGCCCAGACCCAATGTACCGGCGTGCGATGCCGGGACGATTTGTTGGTTCTGGTTCGCCAGGCTAGCTTTTTGGGGTTCCGGGGATATACCTTTAGCTGTCGGGATGACTGCATATGCCGAGTTTTGGGCTGTGTTTTAGGAAAGTGACTTGGCCATTGACTAATTATATTTCTTTTTTTTTTTAAGTTATTTTTTCCGGCGTCAGCGCCGTTTTTCCATCTTTATTGGATAGGATTTGTCGGAAACTGGGTTGCAGAGATCGGGGGTAGAAGTTGCAGACAAGTCGAGGAGTGTAGTCGAACTCGCATCACTGCAGACGCTGCGGTAGACGCAGCGCCACTAACATGAATGGGGTCACGTTAGGTGCGGTGTCCATAACCACTCGGCCAACGCGGACCCCAACTAATTATATTTCTTGCTTCCATGTGTTGGTGCGTCCAGGTGAAAATCTGGTTTCAGAACCGCCGGGCCAAGGCCAAGAGGCTGCAGGAAGCGGAACTAGAGAAACTCAAGATGGCCGCCGACGCCAAAGCGGTGTCCGCTGCGGCGGTGGCGGCCGGAGCGCTAAACCCGGGACTGGCGTTGTCGTTGTACGGGATGCGGGCCGGGCCCATGATGCACTACAGTCCCCTGCAGCACCCTCAGCACCCCCACCCCCACAGACCCGTCTGGCCTTTCACCCCCCTCGGCATGTACACTTCTCCACTCTCCTACCTTTACTACTCATCGTGAAGGCCAGGCGCCACATCATGTGTGCTATTCGGGACGCCATGTTGGGTGCAGGGTACCGGCCGGGTAGGCTAAAGGCCGGGCTGAAGTGACACGATGGTAACACAAGTTAACCAACAATGCTGTACTGGATATTTATATTGACAATATGCACTCACAAAAACACAAACTTTTTGCTGTCAACTTTTTTCAACCCAAGGACCCCTCATCCAGGCCCATTGATTGGTCAGCATCTGGATTGTATTCGCCTCAATCTTAGAAGTATGCAGTTGTATAGGGGTCCGCGTTGGCCAAGTGATTATGGACACCGCACCTGACACGACCCCATTCATGTTAGTGGCGCTGTGTCTACCGCAGCGTCCGCAGTGTCGCGAGTTCTCTTCGACCCAGTTTACGACTAATCCTGGTGCCCAGAAAGGAATCATGGGAGTTATTTTTGCAAATATTTACATTCATAAAATGGCCAAAGTCATCACTATCAGTGGATTTCTTGATTACTATAACCAAATTATTTAAACAGCATTTGAATGGAAGTCATTCCATCCCAAGCCAATCACTATATCCCTGATCACTTCAAGAGGTTTACACTGTATTGTGAAAACAAAGCTCAAGAAATTTGGGGCAAATCCATCAAATCGGTCAGAAATTATGGACCAAACAAAAATTCTGTGTCGGCCTTGAAAATGTCATCAGCTCATGAATCTACTCTAGAGCATTAACACACCAAATCTAGGACAAATGCATCAGTCCGTTCAAAAGTTATTAGGAGTAGTAAGAAATATAATAATAGAAAATACTTTTCTGTGCAGAGCCTGTACTATTACTTTTTGTAAGTATATATTTGGATCAGTACTTTTACTCAAGTTGTTTTTTACGAGTTAAAATACAGTGCCTTTAATACAGTGAATGGTCATCATTGACTGGGTCTCTATCTTATTTTTTTCTACATTTTGAATAATCCCAAATGGGAAATGATGTACCCCACCAATGACGGCGCTCAATGACCCATGAGGAGAAATCACCCAAGGACACTCTGGTCACCAACCTTTGGGTCTTCAGGGGTCTGACCTGTAGACCCAATGTCCTATAGGCCGAAGGTTCACAAAGCTGAGCCGCACGCTGCCGCACAGCGGTACGTCGCCTGCCTCGCTCTGTCTTAGCTTTGGGTCAGGGGTTAGCTTTGGTTTGGGGGTTAGCTTTGGGTTGGGGGTTAGCTTTGGATTAGGGGTTAGCTTTGGGTTGGGGGTTAGTTTAGGGTTGGGAGTTATCTTTGGGTTAGGGGTTATTTTTGGATTAGGGGCTAGCTTTGGGTTAGGGGTTAGCTTTGGGTTAGGGTTTTTTTTGGATTGGGGTTAGCTTTGGGTTAGGGGTTAGCTTTGGGTTAGGGTCTACAGACATGATCCTGGGTCTTCAAGCCTTTGGTCATTGGAACGGCTGCTCTCCCAAGCCAAAGCTCAAGTTACCACCAGCTCTAAAACGTGACTCTTCCAAGGGTCGGACTGGAGGGTTGAAAACCAAAAGGTTGATGGTTCGAATCCCACCTCCGACAGTCTCCATGCCAAAGTGTCCTTGGGGAAGACACTGAACCCCAAATTGCTCCCAATGGGTCGTGGCGAGCGCCCTTTATGGCAGCAGCCACGATTGGCGTGTGAATGTGTGAGTGAGAGGTCACTGTGAAGTGCTTTGAGTGCCACTATGTGGTAGAAAAGCACTATATAAATGTAAATCTTTCTTTCTTTGGTTCGCACTTTGGTCCAGACCAAAGTAGCCGTGGTTTCATTTGTTCGCTATTCACATTGTATTTCTTCAAGAGGACCATTATTACAATTATGGAGCCCCAGCATACTCTCTTTGCTTTTTTGGTATGCCCTCCTTCTACCAACAATATACAGTAATTACCTGCACATGAAGTCGCGTTTCTTGTCATCAAAGCTGTCATAGAAATATAAAAGTGTGATCCTGTAATAGCACCTGACGACCCTATGGCACAATAATGCACCGTAAATAATTAAAAGTCGTTAGACAGAAGGAGGCGATGTTCTTTTCATACAGAAAATGCGTAAGAGTTTAATCTTTTTTTTTTTGAGTCAAAACGGACCATGGATTTATTTCATTTTGGTCAAAGATACAACAGCAATACTAAACTGTTTGGTAGTTAAGTCCACGCCAGAATTCAGTGGTTGGTATTCACACCAACCAAAAAAGGTTACACTCCTATGTTCAGATTCCCTATGTTCCGAAATCCCTATTTTCAGCCAAGTTATAGGTCTTGGGGGTTAACCCCTAATCCTAACCCCTACCCTAACCCCTACTCTAATCCTAACCCCTTCCCTAACCCCTAAATGATCCATAATTTTGCTGAAAATAGCAATTTAATAGCATTTTCAGAACATAGGGATTTCGGAATATAGGTTGCCCGCCCCAAAAAGTCTGCTCCACAGACGTTTTGGTTTGTCCGAACCAAAGGTGGCAGGTGTGAATACATTAGTGTATGCGATACACAATTGTGAATCCCATTCGACCCAGAGAGAGACTAAAGCCCCTTTTCCACTGGCTTACTTAAGGCCAGCAGAGCACAGTTCACATGCACATCCACCCAGAAAATCGCTTCTCCACAAGGTCAAATCGGCCAGGCCAGGTTTGAGATGTGGGTCCAGAATCTAGCCGTCCTTGGCCACATTTACTGGTCGCCGATTGGTCAAACTCCGAGGGGGTGGCCGGCCAATCACAGGAGGGGGTGTGTGCACCCCACCCCCACCCCCACCGCCATCCCACAGTCTGGCGGGCATCAATATGTGCGTCTGATGAGCGATGTGCGCCTGGTGGGTGATGTGTGTCTGATGGCCGATGTGCGCCTGATGGGTGATGTGTGTCTGATGGGCGATGTGCGCCTGATGGGCGATGTGTGCCTGATGGGCGATGTACGTCTGATGGGCGATGTCCCTCTGATGGGCGATGTGCGTCTGATGGACGATGTGCGTCTGATGGGCGGTGTGAGCCCGGCGCTTCCATAGATGTGCCGTTCCTCAGACGACTCATGACAGCATGATTATCTTATCTTAGTGCATCGTGTGCCAACAGGTTTCCCTCATCCCAAAGATTAAACCCTCTTGTTTGAGCTGTTTCAATGTCTTTCAATAAGGTCATTCAATAAATTCTGGTCATGTGCTTATGGACTCTTTATCTTGTCATGCAGTGTTAAAGAAAATAATTCATTTGCATGTACACACATGGGATTTTAGTTGGACATGAAACAACCCTCAAGATCAACAGGTAATGAACAAGGTCAACATAAAAAGAAAACAATGGCTGTGTAGAAGGTTATCAGGAGCCCCCTCGGCAGGCTACATTTCTTAAGCTGCCGCAGGAAGTACGGTCTCTTCAGAGTCTATAGCTGTGTCTGAAATCGCTCCCTATCCTCTACTCCCTACCCCCCTCACTACTTTTTGCGGTGCATTGTGGGATACTTTCAGTGCACTATATAGGGTACATGGATAATTCGGACACCCCTATAAAATGGCGTGTGCCCCATATAGTGCACTATATGGGGGATAGGGAGTGATTTCGGACACAGCCTCTGTGTGGTAGAGCTGTAACTAACGATTATTTCAATAG
Organism: Bregmaceros cantori; assembly: GCA_900302395.1. Classification (NCBI taxonomy): domain Eukaryota; kingdom Metazoa; phylum Chordata; class Actinopteri; order Gadiformes; family Bregmacerotidae; genus Bregmaceros; species Bregmaceros cantori. Next base: position 5,715 of record OMKY01219358.1, on the reverse strand, counting down.
TTGATTAGTTGCCGATTATTGAAACGATTAATCGACTAATCGATCGGATATTTTTCCTTTGCAAAAAGATATTCACAGCGACACAGAAATGAATCTTGTCGAAATTGAAATGTAGTCAATTTTGGTTCCCGACAGCCAACAAATGTACAACAATTTAGTTACTTACTCAGCCACAAATTCATTACAATTAATTTATACTCTAATATTTTCAGGGTTTTCTTTATATTCATGTGTTTTATTAATAATGTTGAAAAATATTAATTATATTGTTTATTTTCAGAAATGATCAAGTAATATCAAATTTGTGACGACCAATAGGTGATGGTGTCAGCAAAAAACTGCTGACAATATTGTAATGAATGCACGCGCGGTGCATTCTGGGCCGCCACCGTTGGCGACTCGGCATGTGCCTACACGCCCCTATATATAGAGTCAGAACGAAGCTTGATGATGGCTGAGCTCAGCTATTGTCGATCCGAGTTCCTCTATTCCCCAGCTCCTCCACGAGGGGGCACTTGCGTTACGATATCAATGATTAAAGCCGTTGGCGATTATCGATTACTGCCCTGGTTGTCAATTAATTTCATAATCGATCAGTCGTCGATTAATCGACCAATCGTTGCAGCCCTAATGTATGGTGATCACCAGGGCTTGAAAACTAAATTATTTTTAAAACGTTCCGTTCCGAACGGTTCAGGCAGGTCTATATTTAACGTTTTCGTTCTCAGAACCGTTCCGCCACCAAAATATTGGTCCTGAACCGGTTCGGAACATAAACATTTTGTTCATTCTTAATGTTCCTTATATTGTGCAATGTTAAGTTGTAGATATAGTTTTTATACAAAATATATTTGGTGGACTCTCAAACTCCGAAGCAACTGCATTAACGCCTTTACATTTGCTTCCTCGTCTGTCCACAAGATGGAGCCCCTGATGCATGGGACTTGACGACTGACAGTGAAAGTGGACGGAAATAATCTCCCAGACATAGTATATGCTAAAATATATAGAGAACAGAAAAAAACGTTTTTAACCGGTTTTGTGGATTTCATAATGTTCCGTTTCTGTTCCGGAGCAGTTGAAGAAATCTTTTTTCGTTTCCGTTTCCGCTCCTTGTAAAATTCTGTAAAATTTCGTTCGTTTTCTGTTTCTGTTTTCGTTTTCGTTCCTTGAACCGGTTCGGAGACCTGGTGACCACTTCATGCTCCTCGAGACGGAGCCGAGGAACACGAAGGAGTCTCTGGTGGACGTCATTAGAGGCCAAGGAGTTGAAAAGTGGCACTATATAAACCAGTTGATTGTCTATGGCTAATGGCTGTATAATATCACATTGCGCTTTACGCCCGTTACACAAACAGGTCAGTTCAAAAAGCAATTATAACCTTAATGAGGGCCTTTGTCCGGTTTTCACAACAATGTCAGACGTTTCAAAGGAGTGCAATTATTTAAAAGATTTCACTGAAACGTCAAAGCGAGGCCAACAATGGAAACAAAGAACAGTGGAAACAGTTTGGCGTCAGCTAGTCTGTGCGTAATGAGCCGAAATCCTGGTTCACTTCGGCCGGGGTGAACGGCCGATATGTGCAACAGAAAAGCAGCGGACAACTACAGCCATTTAACACGTTTTATTGAAAAAAACTATGTTTGGGCGCCCGGGCATGGGTACCCAGTTCGAACCGGTTCGAGGAACGAAAACGGATAACGAAAATGAAGACAATTTTGTATCATTTTATGAGGAGCGGAAACGCAAACGGAAAAATATTTCTTCAACTATTCTGGAACAGAAACGGAACATAATGAAATCCACAAAACCGGTTAAAAACTTTTTTTTTCGATATATATATATTAACATATCTTAATGTGTCTCAGAGACTATTTCCGTTTGTGCATCCATCCAAGTTTCAAACTCAAAACTTAAGCTTTATTTATTTGTATAGCACTATTCATGCAGAGCAACACCACTGTCAGTCATCAAGCCCCATGCATCAGGGGCTCCATCTTGTGGACAGACGAGAAAGCGAATGTAATAGCGTTTTCACCTTTATACAGTTGCACTGAAGTTTGAAAGTCCACCAAACATTTTTTGTACGAGCAATAACTAAACTTGAAATTGCACAAAATGAGGAGCTTTAAGAACAAACAAAATTTTTGCGTTCTGAACCGGTTCAGGACCAATATTTTCATGGCGGAACGGTTCCGAGAACGAAAACGTTAAACATAGGCCTGCCTGAACCGTTCCGAACGGAACGTTTTAAAAATAACTATGTTTTCAAGCCTTGCGGGTACCCGCTTCGACCTCTAATCTAAAAGTCACAGCACACAGGGTCAAGTGCAAATACAGATCGATAAAAGTGTGTAGTGTAAACGAGAGTCAAAAACAAGAAACGCACACACGCAAAACACGCCACAAAGGCTGGCTCACCCTATCAAAAGTGTCCAAAATAATTGACAGCTTGCTGAATAGGCTGAATAGTGAATAGGCTACGAACGAACATAGAAGGACGTTGGCCACAAGAGGGCAGTGGCGCTATTTGGGTGTAGTTGACGGAAGAGAGGGAGGGGGAACCCGCCTTCCGTTGATCAACAGTAGCAGTTTGATTTATTGCCAGGAGAGGGCAGCCTTCATATTGAAGGTTAAACATGAACCTGTAGAGGTATGTGTGTAAAGGAAGGACACAGCCTCTATCATAAAAGCTGTTTATTCTTCAAGAGTCAAAACAGAATGAGAGTGGACAATGGAATACCCTCTGTCTTGGCATACAGTGCTGTGGGTGTGTCTCTGACATCACAATGCAGTTATGGAACTGGATGACACAGCGTGTCACAGAGTGTCAAGTGTGCATAGAATTTCCCCTAGAAATGCGAACCGCTACAAACCACTGAAATCGATGGTGAAAATCGAGGAATATATTTACAATTTAGGTTAACAAAAAAGCATAGATACAGAACAAAATTGTAATACTTCGTTCAGTGAAGTAATAAACTAATGAAGTACATTTTTTTCTTAATTATACATCAGTGCCACAGACGATGGATATAGAATTGTCCAGTATGTCACCTAGTTTATTCTTCTCTAGAAGAATGGTTGAAATCATCACGTTCCCTGGCTACATATGCTAGCATATTTTCTCATCTTTCACATTTGTATCTTTACTATTACAAAGGAACCTATACAGGATATTTCTGGTAAACACATTGTTCATTTTTAAGTGTGTCCTCTTTTCAACCTGGGCATGTTGAAATTTAACTTTTTTTAAATTACTCAAAAACATCTCGTTCTGGTTTGGAGATACAATTACATTTTATTCAATAAACATGATACAGAGAAGGTATTTTTTTCCTGTTTATCCATGTTCAAAGAATATTGTAACTTCCGTGCTAGACATACATCGAGTCTTTAATGTGGGCTCTTTTGTGCAGCTTCCTAATGTGGGGCAATCAGTTAATATTAATATTAATATTAATATTTAACATTAACATAATTGCTTTTACCATAGTTTCACTAACATTAATTAGTTTAAGGATGAGCCAGACTCACTGGATTTTAGATGTGCCCCACATTAGGCAGTGGCCCACTTTAGGGCAATCCACCCTACATCATAGGGCTGTGCAAAAAACGATTTGAAATTGGAATCAGATTATTTTTCTCAGAGGATTTTTGTGAAAAGTGAAAAGTTGCCCTTTTGACATTGATAATAATGATGTTACTGGTCTGGCTTCGAGTTATATGGGTGAATAAAATGTGTATAATTGATAATTGCATTAATCCTAAAACAAAGGTTGAGGTGTACTTAATTCCAAAAAATGGACACCATTTGCTAAGTTTTTAATTTGTCTTTTTTCCCCTCAAGAAATCGGAAACAAATCAAAAATCTTTGAGATTTCAAAGACACAAATCGGGATTTTATTTTTTGGGCAAAATCGTACAGGCCTACTACATCATAAGCATTATGTGCCCAGGTGAGAGTAAAAAAGTACAGGCTCTAAAATGTACTCAAAGGTATTTTTGAAAGTATAAAGTAAAAAGAAAGTACAAAGTAAAAAAATACATTTGTATAAAAAATGTCACTTTGTCAATGGTAGTTTTAGTGTTTGAATATTTGAATAAATTGCTAAAAACCTAGCCTAATTTACTTCACTTAAGGTCCAAAAATCCCACTGCCGAACATTGAAATTAGCATTTGAAACATTCTCAAATCATGCTCATAGGCCCAACTCTTAATAAAAGCGCCAAAAATATCAAGGCTGTTTGTGGGAAAGTAAGGAGTAAAAGTACTGACATTTTTGTTTAGAAAAATCTACTGAGTAGATGTAAAAAGTCATCAGAGAAAGGTGTACTTCTAAAGTACAGATACTTGTAAATTCCACAGTACTTAGTACTGTGTACTTACTGTACTTAGTACTTAGTACTTAGTACACTACTTAAGTATTTGTACGTAGTTACTTACCATCTCTGAATGTAGATGACATATTTCAAAATGTATTTGTAAGGGACTGCAGTTCTGTAATCTGATTACATGTTGTCAGTTACAACCCAACCCATCGAGGAACGAAAAGATTCGAAAATCTTGCTGCGTGTTGTTGACAGCGGACCGCGTCAGCAGCAGCTGGCGACCGTGACGTCACCATGACGTCACGGTTTGTTTGGAGCAGCTAGCTAGCTAGCGGTGAGGCTAGCGGCGCTACACTCGGTCCTCGGCGACTCCCATCCGGAGGAATCTCCACCTCGGCACGGCGTCATGTCGACCTCGGCCCGAAGACGCCTCATGCGGGACTTTAAGAGGTGAATACGCCGCTTGGACTGGCCGCCGGGCTGGTAGACCCGAGCCGTGTCCAGCGCACTGAGCGCTTGAAGCCCGGGGAGAGTCGACTGTTGACGGCCCGTCTGTTGTTGACGGCTAGCACGTTAGCTTAGCTCTGAACAGACTGTACACACGCTACGGGTTATTGTAATTATTATTAACAATATTAATCTTGACTACATTACCTATGAACAGACTACATAAGCTACTGGTTATTATACTTATTATTACTCGTATTATTACTCTTACGAGTAATACTAATTATAATAAGCAGCAACTTGTCTACAGCCTGTTCACAGGTAATGCAGTCAACATTAATCTTGTTAATAAGAGTCTGTTCATAGGTAATGTAATCAACATTAAGATTGTTAATAAGAGACTTATTAACACGATTAATGTTGACTACATTGCCTATGAACAGACTGTAGACAAGCTACTGCTTACAATTATTATTACTGTTGTTATTATTAACAATATTAATGTTAACTATGAACATATGAACAGACGACACATATTCTACTGGCTAGTTATAACGATATTGCTATCAATGTTAACTGCATCACCTATGAAGGGGAATCAGATCTTATTGATTGGAAATGATTTGCAGGACTGCGCACACAATAATTTTAATATCAGTATTATTTCAAATGAATACAGATAGCAATGAAACTACTAAACATAAGCTAGTGGTTAATGTCATTATTATTATTATCATTATTATTATTATTATTATTATTATTGATGTTGCATTCCACATTCGTATTCCAAATTGTTTCTAATAAATAATAGCGACTGTTCATTATGATTAATAATGATGATGATGATAAATGGATGATGATTTTTTTTTACCCTGACCAGGCCTGAATCATGCTTTCTTATAGCTGATTTTCCATGTGTCATATAACCATGGACG
>OMKY01219355.1:0-13847 GCA_900302395.1 Bregmaceros cantori | reverse complement strand
CTCAATGTTTTGCATAAATATTGATGAAATACAAATACAAGTTCAAGTCACTCGCCAATGTCGTCACATGTTGTTGTGGACCAATGGGATGGCTGCATTCACTTGTAAGTCTGACAAGGATGAGTACATGGAATGGGTGGTGCAGATTACTAAATGGTTGTGGGGCACAGATCCACACGAGAACATTTGGGTGTGGAATAGCACACCGCAAGTTGCCACCATCCATTTTAAACAAGGCAGTAGGCGTGTGCACCCACAAAATATACAAAATAGACACGGTGAAGTGACTGGCACCGGAAGTCATCGGACACTGAAAGATTAAACCAGAACTACAACTGACGCTAGGTTTCCACAACAGAGTTTTTTTTTCCCGTCCGTCACCCGCAGGGCCGTCCGAATATTTCCCGCCTGGACTCCGCCCGAGAAAAAAACATTGGTTTCCACCGTAGACCATTACGGGATGCGGCGCTCTGGTGGACGAACTTGGTATTGCACGCGCTTTGTTGAAATGCCTTTTTCTCGTTTTTTTCATCTTTCTCCTTTCTTGTTTTTTGATCAGGGAATTTGGGCCATGGTGGTTTTGCTGGATTACACACACTCTCTGGAAGACATTTATATATTGAAACGGTTGGGTTTTCGTTTTCATCTTTTTATTTTAAATAAAATGTGTTACAAAATGGTGGGGACCCAAGCACACGTGTGCACGTGGAAGGGGAGTACATACACACACGCACACACAGACACACACACGTAACGCACGCACAGGAGGATGCTCCAGTAAAAAAAAACAACATAAAACACGATTTCATTTGTCTTTTGATGCGCTGGAGCGCACAGTCTGCCGAGTGCTCAGCTGCTGTCAATCACTGAACTGACGGACCCGCCCTTCCCGTTCACTGTTGTGGAGCACACCACGTTGGTGACAACACTTTTGTTTTTTGCACGGAGTTCGGACGGTGCTGCGGGTGACGGACGCGAAAAAAAAAAAAAAAAACTCTGCTGTGGAAACCTAGCGTGAGGGTTACCACATGTCAAGTTTGGGCACTCGACCATGGTCGTTCATGGTCGAAAATGGACATGCAACAACGTGACTGGATATTGTTAGCCTGTAATACTAGGCTCTTTCATGCTACTACTATAAAATGGAGATAGAGAGACAGCAAAAAGTTTGTAATATTAATATCGCAAAATTTTCATAATGTTTCATAATCATAATTAACGCTAATAGTCGTTCCGATTTTAAGGGGAAAATAAACCGATTCATCGATTAATCGCCAGTGAAAATGACTGATTAATCGATCAACAAAATAATCGTTAGTTGCAGCCCTAGTTGTCACATATTTGGTCCTTTCACCATTCAGCCACAGACTATTGTAATGGGAGGGGCAGCAGAGACATTCATTTATGATCGACATTCAAAGACTGCGTTTGGGGCAATGAAGTGTAAATGATCAGGAGTTCCCACGCTGCTGGCATGCACATACCACCGTTTCAACAAAACAAATAACAGGCAATATAAATACCAGGTGTTTCCAACCTTTTAGCAGGTTCAATTGCATTACATTTTTTTCAAAGCAGGGATATTGCGGTGCACATATGTACATATGCAGGCGCAGGTGAATAATGAGTTGGGCACTCGCACAACCACACACCCACAAAGTTGTAATTCAGGAGTCTTACTGTGATTGCACTGCTGTTCATCCTCTCTGCTTTTTGCCCACTTCACGAGGAGTGAATACGAGGCAGTGGAGTGTGTTGTCATACAATGATTGTGCTCTTATCAAATCTACCCTGCTTACAATTTTGAAATTGCATGCAAATCATTCTTTACTCTTCTGTGTTCTGTTATAGTTTTAGAAACACTATCTTCATGTCATAAATGTGATTTTTACACAGCAAATTAACAGGATATTCACAATGACGGTACAATAAAAAGTGTAAATAACAACTCAGGAGATTTATTTTGTAAGGAAAACCAATCAACACATTAGTCGACTGATCATTTCAATAATCGGCAGCTAATCGACGATGAAAATAATTGTTAGTCTTAGCCCTAATTAAAATTCCACTCATGCTGGCTCTGTGGTGCAGTCTATAAGACACCCATGCCCTGCATACCTATGGTGCCTGTGACTGACATACACAGTCAATTAAATGGAAAATGGTTCTTACGCCAAACAAATATATACAGTTCCACTCAGGAGCTTGTGAAAAGGAGGGACAGTGTCAAAGCACTGGTTTTGTTGCAACATCGGAGACAAGAGCTGTCCACCAGAAACTGCACCCAATAAACTGCAGGGTGACAAGTAAGTCGATCGAAATGTCCCCACTGAATCACCTTAGCTCAGAGGTCATTTAGGTGAGGCGTCGGCTGTGCTCTGTGGTCACGCCACAGATCAGTGAAATGTCCCATTTGAGAACCCCAAGCATGCGGCCTATAAGAGGCAATGGCTCATCGGACAGCACATCAGCTTAACTCAGTGAGTGCCAAGGATGTCATAAGCTTACGACCAAGGACCCCAAAAGACATTTCTAAACTGAAAATAAAAAAGTGACAGTTTATCTTATGAAGTTATTGATGCTGAGAATGAAGAAAAATAGGTGAATTGAATGCAGGAAAGTGTGCTACTGCATTCAAAAAAGATCCCCTTGAAGAGAAAGTGAACACAAAGTGGGCACAAAGCATTCTTGCTGCAGAGATAAACAGGCTGATCAGTGTGATGGGATTCTTACAATCTGCTCCAACGAGCCCTCCAACGGAATTGTTTCACTGCTTCTTGCCTTAATTGGAGAGTCAGTGGAAAAAAAGGCAGTGTGGCTCCTTTCCTGCTTTATCTTTCTTTGTCCGTTCACCCTCCAGCCTCAGAGTGAGCTTAAAAGGAAAGCCTGAAATTGGCAGATGCTGCCTGGGGAGTTAATTTGGGTATAAAACAGACACCACAACAGATATAACGACAGATACTATTCTACTTGGATAGTAACTAAGTGTATTGCTGTCATTTATTGTGACTATTGTATCAAATATTCTTCTCAGCAACTTTATTGACAGAATATGCAGGTATTGTCTGAACAATACCCATAGTATTATAGTATTAGATTTCCCTAACTGACTAATTCCTTGCTAGTTTTCTCTTGTCCTCCTTCAATGGAGCCGTGGCTTTGGCCATTTCCTTGCCTGGCGAGCCAGAACCAGCGCATCGTCCACGCATCGCACATCGCTAGATGCTTGCATTGGGTCTGGTAAAACTAGGGTCGTAAAATGTAAAGAAACAAAAACGTGTCAATCAAATCATTCATCAGGTGGTGAGTGTCATTCCAGTTCACATTCACCATTGTGCATTCGATGCGGTAAAATCAGCTAATCAGGAAAGCGCTCTAATCTCATTAAAATGGTTTGACAATATTGTTATGACAATATTGAGTTAATTTGTTGCACAAGCAGATGTTTTTCAGTCCAAACATGAATAGCTAATTGTGCAATCTTCCTTTGATTCATTATGCTCGCAGCTGTTGTCAAGCGCCAAACAGAGTGGCAAACATCCATGTCCCCTGCAAGGTTTTGAAATGGCTTGCCTTTTCTCCACCAGTAATTTGAACAGATTCCTGTCAATATTTCCTCAATTTGGCAAGAAACTCTGATTTTAAATTCCACAGCTCTTTGTCAGCTTGACGAGTTACTGGTCCACCCTATTTCATGACTTCCTTGAAACACCGCACGACAGACATGGTTCTCACAAAGTGGAGCATACTTTTAACAGTAAAAGGCATGAATCACACCTGACATTGATGACATCTATTAGGAACAAGATTGTGACGTCACTCGTGGCAGCCTACTTCCACGAAAAGAGTAGCTCCTCCTCGTTTCAGGCAGAGTTGGATCCACGTGCCATTGTTTACATTCCTGCACGCGTAGAGAGCCGACATGCCTGGGAATTGCATTAAAGGCCTTACCGCAATCCGATGAGACGAAAAGACGGCGTCTTCAAGGCTGCCGTTGGATGAAAAGACCTGACCATTGACTGCATTCCGGACGGGACGAAGGTGTGTTCGCTACATATCCTTTCAGGTTCCATTCAAGATACCTAAAATATTTGTTGAATGAGTTGCGTTAAACTTTGCACCGATTTTGGTTCGTCCGAGATGCCTCACAACGCTGCGTGTAGAACCCCTTGACTGTGTAAGGACCAACGGGGTGGCCGCATTATCTCAGAGGCTCCAACTTGTAGCTTAATGGAACGTGCAGGTGCACGCAGCCGCACCCATCGGCATGCGAATGGGGAGCAGCTGTTGACATTCGAGGCCGCTCCTACTACGTATAATGAGCTCCTCCGTAACCAATGCGATGAGTTTGGAAGCGGACTCGAACACAAGTCACGTGATCGCTCAATCCTAATTCAACAGCACTTCCCTGAATCACAGCCACACACACATCACGCACATGACATAATGGCATAAGCAGTCTTTTATTTTTATTTTTAGGACTTCACAGAAAACCTTGGAAGTTGTAGTCAATGCATCAATGTGTATCTGTGTGTGCATGCGTGTGTGTTTCCTTTTGAATGTGTCTACGTTTGGAAGGGTTACATGCAAATGTGTCACACCTTTTATCTTGTGGAAGGGATAAAAGACAAGCCCTCACCTGCAAGGGTTCTGAGTGGCTGAGAGTGCTGGAAACGACCCATAGACTAGTACCTGTGTATGTGCGAGAGTACATTGACATGGCCTGGCACCTAATGGCTTATGGTTGCTGCGAGGTTTGTCAACACGCCGTCATCTACTCCAGAGCAGCGTGATTGGCTCATGCTAACTTCAACGTCTGCATCAGACAGCTCCCAGCGATCATAATGGATAATACCATGAACGCATCAACGCTAACCCTCAGTGAAATGGGAAAATAGATCTTTTTTTTTTGGGCGCAAGCACCGTTTTTCATTATTTATTGAGAAAGATAATGACAGGGTTAAATCGTAAACTGGGATGAAGTGCCGGGAGGGGGTGGGGAACTTGGAGAAAGGCTGGACGGGGGATTTAAACCTGCGGCACTGCTCGACCTGTGGTCTGAGGGACATGCTCTCTACCCGCTCAGCCACCGCGCGGCCCCCGTGAAAATAGATCTTGCACCGAAAAACAAAGGAGCAAAAGTCAAATTAAACTAACTATGTAATGGAATTACCAATGAACTTCTAATTAACTACTTGTCCTGTATAGAAGCGATAGTGTAGTGGCATCTGTGTATAGAAAGCATTTGTGTGAAGAACCTTGAGACCCTCCCCCTCTACCATGGGCTGCCACGGCAACGAGCCATTATAGTGCAGTTATAGCAACTACAGTAGCATGTTGGGTGGCTGGCTATAGGTTTTCCTTACCAGACGTTCCACCAGCTACATTTGGTAGAACTTAGCTCGTCCAACTCTCATTTTCAGTTTTTGTAGGCTTATTAAGCCTTTGTGAGAAGCACATTTCTGTAATGCTGGTTTGCATTTTACAACATTTTGACATGTGTAGCCAAATGTTAGGTCTAGGAGAACATCATTTAAGGTGGATTGCCCTAATGTGGGCCATTTTTACACGTCCCTAATGTGGTGAACATTGAAATGTACTTTTGCATTTAAAGTTTGACACATTGCCAAATCTTCACATAGAGAATCTTGTGTGTGTCGACCACTGACACATCAACCATAGAACACGCTGTTTGCAGAGGTTTGTGTATTATTATCACATGACCTCAGTTGCCTTCATGAAGGCTTGGGTGGGTGTGCGCTCCGCAGACAAACTCGGCGCAGATGTGCCATCCGTGGCCGAACGGTTCATTACATGGCCAACAGTTTTGACAGTTTTGGGACTTCTGACGCCATCAACTCTTTCTGAAGGTAACACTTAAAAAAAGTGTGAAGGGTTGTCAGATATTCATGTGAATAAAGGGCCCTCATGCTATTCATCCATTCAGCACTACTGTTCGTCCTTGAGGGCCAGCGCCCAGCATGTCAGCCTTCCATCTGACCTTGCACCAGGAGGCAGGCTTTGCAGATCATACCCATAGATGGATTGGACGCACAGCAGATAAGATCAATGTAGAACAACATGCCTGCGCTGGACGTGCATTACATGGCTCATATAGCAACAACATTACATTGACTTGTACGCTACACCACCCACCTAACTATACGTGTGGCCTTGAACAAGTGGAGGACATATTTCCATATTTAGGTGGTTTACACAGCATGCACACAGCAGATCATGAATACCCACACACATAGCATTTGATTTGACTTGAGACAGTAAGCACCCTGTACACATAATAGCAAAGCAAACAGTAGAAGTAGCAACAGCAGGACATAACATAATAATAATTAGGGTGGATTGCCCTAATGTGGGCCATTTTTGCAGCTTCCTAATGTGGGACAGTCAGTGCAAAGTGCAACAGTGAAATGCAGTGTTGAACAGTTGACACATTACCATAGCTTGCTTCTACCACAGTTTAATTGACAAGTCATTAGTTTAGGGAGGAGTCAGAGCCACTGGAAGTTAGGTATCCCACATTAGGCAGTGGCCCACTTTAGGGCAATTCACCCTACAAGATCACCAAGTGATGATGGCTTTCTGCACTCACATTACAAGATGACAATTTCTCCAGACACAAACACACACACACACACCAACCCATGCTTGGATATGTTGAGTGATAATTGGTTTGTTGGCTACAGCAGTGAACAATTTCTCTGTTCATTGAGAGCTGACAATCATCGGCTTAAAAAACGTGTTGAATAATAATCAGTCCATATTGATTGTACATTTAGTTAGAGCAAGGAAGGTCAAACTCATTACATAAACATTGTTGGTTTTTTTTGTATCTAATGAGTTTGTTCCGGAGGAAGCATTCAGAAAGATCACAGACTTTCAGATCTCTTTGTAAAAAAATCTTCATATAGAGAATCTGGTGTGTGCCGGAAGAACACGCAGAGGTTTGTGTGCTATTATCACATGACCTCAGTTTCCTTCATGAAGGCTTTTAAATCCATGTTGGATGCAGACTGCTGATTTCAGCTGTGAATGCTCTGTGGATAGTGGGACGTGCATAACTTGTGAATACTGAAGTAGCACGAATACTTTTATGATATTTCTAACAAAACGCAAAATATGTCATGGACACAGCATATGCCATTAACCCTGTTTGTACACATGCAATTTGTCTGGTTTCTAGATAAATTATGATTATGTTGATGTTATATTTCTTAAGCAGCTATAAGTATATACACTAATGCTAATTATATATAATATCTCTCTTTTATGTTATTTCTGTAACTCCCACAGTATTATGTCCTACCCTTTATGTCCAGCCCTAGTGTGCTGGACATAAAGTCGGGTGATGTAATTTTTTGATATGCCTTAGAATTGGAGTGCATTACTATAGGCGCTAGCCTACTTTTCATGTGCTCTGGGAGTAACCTATATGTTCTATCTAGGACACATACATTGAAACTCAGTGGCAACACAGACACTGGCAGCATGGCAATGGGCCAGGTTTTGCATCGAGCGGCCTGCATGGCGAGGGAGGGCCTTTGGTCATGGAATTGTGAGACTGGACGGTTGCCATACCAACGGATAGTGGGTCATTTCGAGGGCACTAAATCTTACATTAAGTCGTAAACAGTTGATGCAAGCCAAATGTGTTCATTCTGCAGATGTCGGTGTCAGGCAAAAACCTGTTTTCCGTAGCAGAACCCTGTCGTTTGCCAATTCCCTCATTGCTCTAGACAGTTTTGCAATCAACAATTTTGGGGTACTATATGTGAGATTGCCTAATTCATTCCAATAGCAAAGAGTGTGGGCACTGCTGTGCAAACGAGTTATGAGGCAGCGAGAAATAAAAGCAAACAGGGTATACTGATTCTTTGTATGCAGTACATTTATCATGTTCAGGGGGCTCCTTTTAAAGGAAATCACAAGTGAATATTCATACTGGAATTAATTATGAAACTTTCCTGATCTTAGTTGAGTCCTATCAGCCCAGCGTATGTGCACTCTACTATGTTAGCATAGCTTAGCCTTATGGGCCAAAACGAAGTTAAGACGGAAGCAACTAATCATTTCCAAATGTTTATTTCTAATTCCGGTATGTGACTTGTTATATGACTGAAGTTTGGTTACACAATATTAAATTCTTCACCCCCGTTTCCATGGGGCTAGCAAAGTACTGCTGTTTGCCAGAGTGAGCGCACGAACAGAGGCAAGATAAGTACTATGTATCGATTCAGATAAGATCATGGAAGAAGATATTTCAGTAAGCAATTTTTGTGCAATTTTTAGCAATTCTGTTGAGGTAAAACCATTTTCCCTGAAAAATACAATTCATTCAGGCACATTATTCAATTATGTATTTCTTAGTACAGTGCACCATTAATCTCATTTATTCGGAATAACCATCACTAAATAACAGCCGTCAGTAAAACACACCACATTAGTCCCACCTCAATAATGTTGCATACTGCACATAACATGTTGTAATTAAGAGATTTTGAATCCCAGTTCATTCGGCAGTGCTCTAAATTAGGACATTCAGTTATTTATAGGGAGTTTCTATATTTTGATTCATAGTTTCTGTGTCCGCTGCTTTACTGGTCTCACTGCCATTCCCGGCACAGTTTTGCTGACATGTTTTGTTGACTATCAAATATTTAACAAGAAGTACTCAGAGATTGCAAAACTGCGCCGTACTGGTACAAAAACATAGTACTGTTAGTGCTAGATGTATGTGCGGGGTGTTCGTAGATTAGTTTGATTGTGATTGACGGCACCAGCAAACATGCCAACTAAATTTCCCAGCGGCCCCTGGACCCGGAAGTCTAGTCACGTGACCGCACAGCGATCTATCGGTAAGTTGGTGATTATGTATGATTATGTTACTTATAGGCTACAGTAATGCACCAAGATTTAATCACTTCTTTCTTTTGTCATTTCCATCAACTCTGCAAAATTTCATGCACAACTTCTTCAGTTATCAAAGGGACAAACCAACGCGGCTAAAAACATAACCTACATCACGGCTACGCCCCGGCACAAGTAATTAGACCATGTTGGTTGCCATACGGTGTAAGGCTTGTTGACTTGATCTAACGGGGGGGAAAGTTTCAAAGGTGGTAACTTTGTGAAGGACAACTCGGCCACACCTCTGGAATATTGTGGTCCCAGCTGTCAGTGTCTAACCAGCTTGACTTATGTGCATCTGTACCACACCCATCATGCCAAGCCGCCGGTGTGCTTGTTGTGTGTCTCGTAGAGGATAGCTGCGGCTACCAAAAACGTCCTCTGCGTGCCTCGGTCGGGAGTAACGCACAGTCTGCCTCCCTTTCTGTTTACACACTTAATCTGTCATGTGTGTACGTCGTGTGCATGTTTGTGCATGTGTATTGCAAGCAAGATATCTATCGCGCTGACCGTATCGCCACCTCCTGGGGACAACGCAGTGAACACACAGGCGTGTGTGCATGCAGGTGCGCGTGTGCGGCTGTCTGTTGGACGCATACAATAAGGTGGATGTATCTGCGAGGCAGACCGGTGGAATGGGGAGATAGTGACTGACAGGTAATGACACACACTGAGAGTAGAGAGAATCCCCCTGGGGTGCACCTACACTGCACTGCTGCTAGCTCTACTGCGTGCGCACACTGAACCCCATCTTGTGTCTCACTGCTGTGGACTCTCTGCTTGTCCCCTCTCATCATTTCTTTGGATGAGCTGAGAAGAAGAAATAGTAGTTTTATCGTGCTTTGCCACAACAAAAGCTTTTTTTTCTGGCAGTAGCTCAGTCCGTTACGGTGTGTTTGCACTAAACAAGTTGACACTTTGAACTTGTTCAGTGCCAAAGACGGGTTATAGTGTTATTTTTTAAATAGAGTGATACATTGTCAAAGATGCATTATTGCACCTGGCTTTAATTGGGGAAAAAATGCATGCGGGTGTAGTAGGTGGCTTCTGACCGCTGGTAGCCATATGGTGCCTCTCGGGCACCTTTGTGAGCCTCTATAGCGACAATGTATATCGCCCCCCCTGTGGCCAATGTCAGTACTGTATCCACATTTACTCAGGATTTTGTCAGAAATCTGCATTTTTAGTGAGACCCACCCATGTTCTGGAGACTATTATTAAAAAATGGAAACACGGCAAGGGCACGACTTAATGCTGGATGCAGGTGTCTTACCGAGCCAGCAAGGGTTAATTCCTTTAAACAAGTTCAAACATGTACAGTGAAATTCATTGTTCGCATTCAACCCATTTCTTGGGAACAGTAGCGGTATATTCCGGATTCTGGGCCATTGCCTGACTAGGACACAGAGCCAGCATGCCTGTTGCTGCATTTATATGTACTAGAAATATCCTGATTGTTCTTCGATGTTCAGCTCAAGATAAGATTAAATCACATGATGAACCAAGCTATACAATGGCAGATGTGCAAGCTCGGACACTACATATACCTTGTCAGGGAAATGCACATTCCGAATGGCTAGTTGGTTTATTTTGTGTCACACCTGTTCTGCAGTTCCGAGATGTCGGAACGCAGAAGCGCCGCTGTTCCGAAATGGAAGGGCTGCGGTTCTGGCATGCTGGAAAGGCCGTTCCTAACCCTAACTCACACCAGAATGCCGGCATCCCCTGACCTAAGTGCCAGCTAGTCGAAATCAACACCCAGTGGGGAGGAACGCTGGAGTTCCGATGCATTCCGGTAGATGATCAGAATGGAGAAATGCTGAGATGAGGGGTGCCCCCTGGTTTATTTAAATATTCACGCATTATATTGATTTCCCAAACCAGACTAAAAGCTGGGGACTCTGTGACATTTCTTGGCACTGCATATCTTTTGGGACAATACAGTAATCATGAAATTATGCTAATCAAAAGCTTGCAAACACAATTATCAAATGGCTGAATTACCATGGCAAAGGACATTTAATTAACTCATTTGAACCAAAAGAGAATATAAAAAGATTATCTGTCATTGTTCAAGTATGGTCTAATCCTATGATTGTTGTCAGCTAGAAATAACAGTTGTGGTGAATCAGTAATGGCGTTTACATAATTCAACATGAAACACTGCTCCCAGTGTTAGTGATGAGATTGCTATAGCTAATAGCTTTCTCTATATCTTTATCTAAATATATTGGATTTACAGCTGAAGATATCATTAGAAATTGAAACATTTTTCATCCTCATAGCCTTACCCCCACCTCCGGAGTAATCCATTCACTTTTGAACCCTGCAAAACCGTTGGACTGTGGACCAGTCACTAGGACTGGCACAATAACAATTAACAACTATCAACAATTCACTAACAATATCATCTGCAGTATCATGACAAGTTAAACGCTCTAGGTAATAGGCAACACGAGAGAATAGACTCTCTACGCGCCTGAATGTTTTCCTATTATGATACCATTGTCTTTTTATATTGCATTGCATTCCATTGTATGGTATTTCTATTGTTGTTATGAAGGCTATTGTGAGCTTCCTATCCATGTGTGTGTTGTGTATAAGATTTCCCCTGGGGCATCCAGCAAATGCGACACGCATCTCAACAAGAGCCCGAGAGAGATCAAGAGACCAGTCTCACTGAAAAGGCCTAGTGTCTCTCAAGAGACCAGTGTCACTGATTGCAAAGGCCCATTGTCTCAACCTCCGCATCCACTGAGACTGTTGATACCCCGGGGGTGTTTGCAACGGGCCTACGGCAGTCTGAACCAATAATTGAGTTTCAGAGGGGGGCCCAGACACACCAAACCTTCATTAGACCATAGCATGGGGAAACCAGACAACCACATCAACCCCTTGAGATAACCAGTGAGATCAGAAAAAAATCACCAACATGTCCGCTTCTGTGCATCAACCTTCATTTGATTCACCAAAGTGTATATTGTAATTAAAATAGTTAGGCCTACATGCAGTCCCATATCCCTGGTAAATGAAACGTTTCTAGATTGTTCTGTAATGTCAGAACTGGAATTTGCATACAGTCTATTAATACCCAACCTTGATCATTAGGTAATTACCTTATCATCAGGTAATACATAGGCTGGAATTTAGGGTCACATTTTTGTTTGTTATGAAAGTAACTAACGGCTGGTTCCATCACACGTCAGTAAATAATTGAAAAGGTGAATGTTTTTGGGCGGATTACAGGATATGTCAAATGCAATGTATCGGCATACAACATCCTCAGGGGTATGAGGTGGCTGTGTGAATGTGTGTATCGGTAATCATTACATTCACTTGCGTATTACAGTTGAATGTGTTGAGAGACAAATCTTGAGATACAAACTTCGACCAAACCTTTTGTATAGCACCGTGTGAATCATTTAGTTCTGAGTCATACTCGACAGATGAGGATGAAATTTTCTTTTCTGTGGTTTTGAAAGTGTGGGATTTAGATGATGAGTGGCATTTCCAATAATTTAGAATGTCCGCCTCAACTTTTGACAATGCGCGCGTAGTGCATTGTCTTCATAGGGCACCTGTCAGCATCTGGCAGGCAAACTTTGTTTTCATTTTTAGGTAGAATTGTTTTTTTTTTATTTTTTTATGGGAGATCAGGCAAAGAAAAGAAGCAATCACTACCATGCACCTCTGGGGCGGAGCAACACTGCCAAGTTTGGAAGGAAATACGGGGAGAAAGACGTGGTGGGCCAGCCAGAGTCCACCTGCAGGGCGTCCAGGATAGGCCTCCAAGTAAAATAGAAGAGGTTTCACAAAATTTTAAATGTTAGATTTCCAGGGTCCGCGTTGGCCGAGTGGTTATGGACACCGCACCTAACGCGACCCCATTCATATTAGTGGTGCTGTGTCTACCGCAGCATCTGCAGTGTCGCGAGTTCCACTACGCTCGTCGACTTGTCTGCAATGTCTACCCCCAATATCTTCAACCCACTAATCCTATCCAATAAAGATGGAAAAACTATCCAATAAAGATAGAAAATAACTTAGATTAGATTTCCTACTCTTCTTTCTTGCTTTTCAAGAATGGGAACACTTCTGACGATAACTGTCCCACAATTTCTGGGTTTTTCATCCAGAGCTCCGGAACGCTAAGCTGTGGAGTTCAGCTTTCATTTTGGTTCCAAAACTGTCCTTAACCATAGTTATCATAGTATATTAGTGTAATTAGGCCTTGAACACGGTACATATCAATGAATGAATGTTTGTTTATTTGAGCATGTCAAACAAATTAGAGGCAATTGAGAAGGCAATGCAAAGTTAAATAAATAACACAAGGCAAATCAACCAAACAAACCCGTGTGTCATGGTCAGAATGAAATTAAAAATACATACAGACGTTCATGCAGGCATTACCATGTGTTGTCCTGGCAATGCCAGGCTAGAACATACCAGGTGATGTGACCAAACCAAAGAAGGCAGATCCTGATGGAATATCAAGCCAGGCGTTCTGTGTGCGACAGCTAGTGGGGTCCTGACGAGGACGTTCAAATCCTTTTTTTTGCAGACTCTCCACGGGGGACCAGCAGTCTGCCGGTGTGCGTTACTGGCAGCGGATGTGAGCTCAAGTAGCCCTTGTTCAGCATGCCACACAGATGGCTGCATACACACATTCACACAGCCACCTCATACCCCTGAGGATGTTGTATTTACACTTTTAACATGCTGACTTGTATCTGGGGCTCGCGTCATGCACCTCCTCTGTCTTTGCAAAGTCCGCTGTGGAATTTGAATCAGCCGTGTGGTGTGGCTGGGGGCAGATAGGACATCACTGCATCATTTTGGTGCAACAAGCAGAGATGTACCCAGATTTCTCACTAACATGAGTAAGAGTGCAAAGTAATGATCTGGATATATACATGTAA